>WNGS01042707.1:47955169-47970998 GCA_020271785.1 Procambarus virginalis
TCACTCTCTCGGCATGCCCACGACAAGCCTCTCTCTCTCTCTCATCCCCCCTCTGCCCCCTCTCTCTCTCTCTCCCCCCGCCTCTCTCTCTCTCTCCCTCCCGCCTCTCTCTCTCCCTCTCTCCCCCCGCCTCTCTCTCTCTCTCTCCCCCCGCCTCTCTCTCTCCTCCCCCCCGCCCTCTCTCTCTCCTCCCCCCGCCCTCTCCCCCCGCCTCTCTCTCTCTCTCCCGCCTCTCTCTCTCTCCCCGCCGCTCTCTCTCTCTCCCCGCCTCTCTCTCTCCCCCCGCCTCTCTCTCTCTCCCCCGCCTCTCTCTCTCCCCCCCGCCTCTCTCTCTCTCCCCGCCTCTCTCTCTCTCTCCCCGCCTCTCTCTCTCTCTCCCCGCCTCTCTCTCTCCCCCCCGCCTCTCTCTCTCCCCGCTCTCTCTCTCTCTCTCCCCCCGCCTCTCTCTCTCTCCCCTCGCCTCTCTCTCTCTCTCCCGCCTCTCTCTCTCCCCCTCTCTCCCTCCCTCTCTCCCTTTGGCTTGCGTGTCTCTTATTCTCTTTCACTCCTACATATGGTAACACCCTTTATTAAAGATTATTATTAAAGAGCCAGCTTATCTGCTCTCCTCTTTACAAGTGACACGTTCATATCACCCTTCTCCCAATTACTCTCATGTCTAGCTACTAAATCTTCTCTCTCATCATATTCTTCTCTCGTATCTACACAACTTCTCTCCGCTGACAACACCCACATAACTATAAATTTGCTGCAATTTAAGACTGATACATAACACGAGGTTAATCAGACTATTTCTTCCAGCAGACTGCAACATAAAATACTGAAAACTAGCATTATTTTTAAAGAGGAGAGCAACGGTAGAGGACAAGGGGTGAGAGTAGACTCTCGCCGTAATGAAGCCTTGTAATGGCTGCTGACTCTTGTGTCGTGACAAGGCGTCTCAAGTCAAGTGGCTGGCCGCGGAGATTCACCGTGTTGCCAACGGTGTAGCCCACTAATCCATTAACAGTGAATACGACTACTTCACTGGGCAGCATGGAGTACGTTACCCAGTAGTGAAAACACGGAGGGGCTGCCAAGATGCGAGGCGTAGTTGGCAGCTCGTGGCAGGGACCAACCCCCCTCTCCCCCCAAGAGCCGGCTGTGACAGCAACACCCTCCCCCCCCCTAATCTTAACCACAACCGTAAAGTATCAACATTACCATGAAGATCAACAAGCACAAGAAAAGTAAAAAGCAAGAGGAGCAACAGTCAAGGGGAGGAGGAGGAAGGAGTAGACGAGCTGGGTCCACCACCACCACCAGCCAGGGTTACTACACTGGCAACGCTCCAGACCCACCATCAACACCCCCCCCCCCCCCCCCTCTCTCCCGGCCACCACAACCCTACCTTCTTTATCCTCATCCTCCCCCACACACCCTTCATCATTCATTAACTATCTATTACTCTCCTCCGCACGCTCAAAATGTTTAACTATCTCAACCTTAAGTGTCTTCCATGTGTCCAGTGTGTCATCACCCGTGTGGCAGGGACCGCACCTTAAAGTTCATGGCCGAAAATTCTCACATTTATTAGTCGGTTAAAATTAAAGCAAAACCATACCGTTTCCACTCTCGAACACACCACTGTGTACTAAAACCTCAAGCTCATTACCTTACCAATAACGTACCGCAACACACAAGGGGGTTAACTTAACTACAACAAAAGGTAAGAGAACAGAAAACATTCACCCGTTAGCCTGCCACATTCACCACCCAAGCCATTAAGAGGCAAAAACAAAGCGGCCCCGTAGCAACGTTCAGGGAAACCATGATGCGTATGGTTACGTTTTTCAATGTTGTTTTGTTGCAGGTGTGGCTTCGTCCTTCGGCAGGCGGCGGTGGCGGGGGGGGGGGGGGCTACGGAGGCCAGGACCGGAAGTAGGACAGTTGGAGGTGAGTGGGGTTCCACGCATGCGCTGCCCACCCAGCGATCACTGACCCCTACCATCACCCCCTAAGCTAGCCACCACACCACACACACACAACACACACACAGAGGCACCTTAGAAAAGATGAAATGGGGAATGATAGTGAGGAGTGACAGGTGGAAAATGAGGAAATGTTCACAATGAATACCAACAGAGTGTACGTACACACACACACACACACACACACACACACACACACACACACATGAACATTGCCACTCTCACACAAAAAAACACAACCTAAAGCTAGAGAAAGTTCGGAGAAGTTGAACCTCACCGTATTAAATGAAAGAACTAATAAGTGACGTATAACAATGAATAAGATAGTTACAAAAATGTAACGCTTAAAATGAGCGCTTGGGGTGCAAATGAGAACACTTCTCTAAGTGAGAGAGATGAGCGTAAGTGGCACGGGTTACAAGACTGGAGTATGGAGAGGTCAATATGCATGGTCACATATGTACGACGATAAACATAAGCAATTGTGTTAACTGACTCATACGTCAGACTGAGAGCAGTCGCCTCTAACAGCTTGGTTGATCAGACCACCATCAAGAAGCCTGGTCAGAGACCGAGCCGCAGAAACATTGATTCTCAGAACAAACACTAAGATGGACAAAAGGTAGGTGGGACCAGGCAGGGCATAGCTAGACATGTTGACAGTCACAGGACCCCTCGCACTGGGCTCTGCCAGTACATACACACCGTCACAAACACATGAGCATTTATGACATGTTCATTTGGTCTATACATGGTCTAAGTATCTTCCAGTATCTTCCAAGGTCTATACATGGAAGCTACTGGAAGGCCATGTCCCAACAATGCACAAACAACTTACTGGACCGAAACATAAGGTAGGAAATGCAGGATAGGGGCACAGTTCTCCAAGATCATTCCACCAATCAAAATCAATGTTGCCGAACGCAAGTGGAAGTTTTCAAGAGGCAACAGGACAAATTCTTGCAGGAGGTAAATAAATAGCAGGTTTGCAAATGATGTGTGTAGGCATATGTAGGTCTGCGGGCCGCTGTCAGAACACCCATACAAATCTAGTTACCATTAGACGGGCACGGTTCCTGGTCGTGTTAAGAGAGGAGGAGACTCTGGAAACCTACTACAGTTAAAGTGTTTATAACGAGCGTGGCAAATAAGAGGTATACTCCCCACGGCCTCAACACTCCCTGCTCACTAGTCAGGAGCGGTCACAGCACCATGAGGGGTTTAAACTCTTTTTCACTCAAGCATCTCGACAGGAAATTATGATAATGTCACGTCCGCTCCTCACACAATTTACCTCCAATATCTTAGTGCAAACTGATGGATCACCACCGTGCTAAAACCCTTTAATAACTATTTAAACACAGAGTTTATAGTGCGAGTGTGTGGTGGAAACCAGGTGGCATGGCAGGATGGTTGTGTGAGGACGTCCCTCCCGAGTGGGTGCAGTAATGGCAACCACCCAACATCATGTGATAAATCACACACAAGCCATGATTCGCCGACTCTCAATCACACACTTTTTCAGAGGACGGTACAGGAGTGGAGGGGAGGCGTACAGGTGAAGGAAAGTTGTAAATATAAATTCAACCCCACACTCTTAAAAACAACCCTCTTTCCAACTCTAGAAACCCTCTCCAGGTGACCTCTTTCCTCCTGTCACTTTTTTCATCTATACGGTGTAAGTGGCGGGGACAGGGTGACGGAGAGGGTGGGGGAGGCAGGAGAGTGTGAAGGAGGGCGGGCGTAAGCGTGTGGGTAATGACGGGAACACGTCACAGTGGAATAAGCATCACAGCCGGCAGGGTTTCCTCCCCTCCGATAAGATACAGCCAGCTGGTTCGCTTGATAAATGTATTTAACATACATACCAACAATTATCATCAAGGTCAAGCTCCCTCTGTTTCTATACAGTACCTGGATGAAGTTCTCAAGAGTAGTTCTACTCCCCAAGTGAGTAGAAGCTTGCGAGAGCTTGGTTCAACAGGCCAACATATCCACTACAGCCCGGTTGGTTCGGCACCTCTTGCAGAAAAGTACAGTTTTTCTTGAAGACTTTCACTAACTATAGTTTAAAATACCAAGAGAAAAGGGAAAGTTTATAGATAACCCTAACATGCCAAAACGTTGTTTTGGCTGTGGCAAATTAAATTTGATTTTTTCTCGCACCATCTTATCTTCCGTCTGCCACGCCACACTGCCACCGTCCCCCTCACTATACCACTACCACCATCCTGACCATCCCCCACACTACCACCATCCTGACCATCCCTCACACTACCACCACCACCACCCTGACCATCCCCCACACTACCACCCCCCCTGACCATCCCCCACATCACCACCACCACCACCCCCCCTGACCATCCCCCACACTACCACCACCACCACCCTGACCATCCCCCACACTACCACCACCCCCCCCTGACCATCCCCCACACTACCACCCCCCCCCTGACCATCCCCCACACTACCACCACCCCCACCCTGACCATCCCCACACTACCACCCCCCCCTGACCATCCCCCACATCACCACCACCACCACCCCCCCCTGACCATCCCCCACACTACCACCCCCCACCCTGACCATCCCCCACACTACCACCACCTGACCATCCCCCACACTACCACCCCCCCTGACCATCCCCCACATCACCACCACCCCNCTTGGGTACACTAACAAAAAAGTCTTAATTTAGATTTCAGTTATACCTAAGTACAGTACTATTAATTGATTTATTGTATGCTTTAAATAAAATATTTATAATCAATTTAACTAAAATACAATTTAAACAAAGGTTTATTTTAATTTAGTTTGTAAAGTTAAAAATAGCACCACATCAATATGGCTCATTTAGCTGTCATGGACCAACACACCCCGCACCACGACCCCCCCCCCCCTCGGCCAACACCCGCACCACGACCCCCCCCCTCGGCCAACACCCGCACCACGACCCCCCCCCCTCGGCCAACACCCGCACCACGACCCCCCCCCCTCGGCCAACACCCGCACCACGACCCCCCCCCTCGGCCAACACCCGCACCACGACCCCCCCCTCGGCCAACACCCGCACCACGACCCCCTCCCCTCGGCCAACACCCGCACCACGACCCCCCCCCCCTCGGCCAACACCCGCACCACGACCCCCTCCCCTCGGCCAACACCCACACCACGACCCCCTCCCCTCGGCCAACACCCGCACCACGACCCCCCCCCTCGGCCAACACCCGCACCACGACCCCCTCCCCTCGGCCAACACCCGCACCACGACCCCCTCCCCTCGGCCAACACCCGCACCACGACCCCCTCCCCTCGGCCAACACCCGCACCACGACCCCCCAGGCCAACACCCGCACCACGACCCCCCCCGGCCAACACCCGCACCACGACCCCCCCTCCAGGCCAACACCCGCACCACGACCCCCCCCAGGCCAACACCCGCACCACGACCCCCCCCCGGCCAACACCCGCACCACGACCCCCCTAGGCCAACACCCGCACCACGACCCCCCCCAGGCCAACACCCGCACCACGACCCCCCCCCCCCGGCCAACACCCGCACCACGACCCCCCTAGGCCAACACCCGCACCACGACCCCCCTAGGCCAACACCCACACTACAGAACATGGACAGTGTCTCACACATGCATACAGCCAAACCTAAAAACTTTAAGGTCAAAGATTCGTTCAATTATAATCACAACGAGTACAACAACGCTAGTAGGCAGGACACGCAGCACCTTCCCGTAGTCAATGATAAGTACGTCACGCAGGAGAGGAAGACGGGGGAGGAGAAAAGAGACGGGGGAGGAGAAAAGGGATGGGGGAGGAGAGAGATGGGGAGGAGAGGGAGAAAGGAAGGAAGGGGGAGGGAGGGAGGGAGGGAGGGAGGGAGGGAGGGAGGGAGGGAGGGAGAGAGAGAGAGAGAGAGAGAGAGAGAGAGAGAGAGAGAGAGAGAGAGAGAGAGAGAGAGAGAGAGAGAGAGGGGGGGGAGGGAGAGGTGGGGGAATTGGATAGGGGGGGATGGGTGAAGGGGGTAAGAAAGGGGGAGGGGTGGGGGGAAAAGAAGAGGGGTGGGGGTTAGGTTAAGTGCAGAGTTTGATACCAAAGCAGAGTGGAGTGGACAAAAGACGGGAATAACAGTAGCACAAGTACAAGAGTAGGATCAAAGAACAGGCCATGATGCAGCTGGGAGTGTGCGGGCTGGGGAACGGGCGAGCAGGTGACTGAAGGTCATCAGAAGGACTTTATCCCTCACTACTCTCCACTCCAAACATGCACCACCACCACCACCGCCGCCTCTCCTCCCACGCTGGCCCGCCCGTCCGCCCAGTCCTACATTTTATATTGTGTACGAGCTATACAATTCCAGAGTTCACAGTATTTAGTGAATATTTATACGCTATAATACGCAGAACACAATCAACCTCGCCGTCTATGAATTAGAGGCGTCCATCACATAGACCAGTCCCAGCATTATCTTGAGATGATTTCGGGACTTAGTGTCCCCGCGGCCCGGTCCTCGACCAGGCCTCCACCCCCAGGAAGCAGCCCGTGACAGCTGACTAACTCCCAGGTACCTATTTACTGCTAGGTAATAGGGGCATCAGGGTGAAAGAAACTGCTCATTGTTTCTCGACGGCGCCCGGAATCAAACCCGGGACCACAGGATCACGCGTCCAGTGTCTGTCCGCTCAGCCACCGGCTCCTAATACTGCCTCAGTAGGAGACACTGAACTATTGACATACAGGTATCAATAGTCGTCCAATTAAACAACGAAAACGTAGTATTTAACTGTGATACATGTCGGCCATTGTTCTTAGGGATGTGAAAAATCCGATGAACTAGAAGTGAATACAGGAATCAAAATGTCATCAACAGAAATGGTACATAAAGGAGACAGGAATAATAACGCCAGCAAAATGACAGCAAACGTAACAATAACCAGGTCAACGATATGGCGGAGTATTTCAACCCAGGGATGCCACTACAATGATCTCTTCAAATAAATTGTGCTTTCTCCCCATGAATACTGCTCCATACTCGCCTCCCTCTCAAGGCCCAGCAGACTTGACATACCATACAGAAACAATATACTGAATGCATTGAGAGTAAATTACGTACGTTACTGGGAACATCTAGAAGAATTTAAAAGGTAGTCTTGAAACACTATAATATCTTATTGGTCAAAAACATGGTAAGACATGGTAAATATCCCCACTGCTATAAACACAACAGACAACACGACGATAGTCCATCCAAAACTTTCACATCCGCCCAAATATATCAAACACTGCCCAAACAATAGTAGAAATTGTCAAAAGGTAATTCATCAAAATCATACAGCAAGCACACTGCCTGACGAGTCGGGTCGTAATAGGTAGGACACAGCCCGCGGTCCGTTCCAAGTAACAGCCTATTTGGCCATGTTATCACCAAACAAACTTGGCTCCCTGGCCGGGCTTTGGGTGTAGAATTGGCAAAGCCGATTACGGGTAAACTACAGGTCAATAACTTAACAACACATAACTGGCGTGTTTCACAGATAATATCCTGGTTCTATCGCCTTTAGTGATGTCTTACTCTTCAGTATTGAAAGTTAAGCGTGACTAGGTAAAGCACAGGTACAGTATATAGTATATTAGACGTTAACAAAATAGTTGTAAAAGACCCCCGTCTTGAGACGCTGACAAATGCGGTGTGGGGACAATGTCAGGTACAAAAGACTATGAGGCCCCTCCTACTCTTTTGTACCCGGTACGCTTTTTGGGTTTACTTTGACATTCGGGGAATGTCTTACCCGCTCTTGAAGTTGTGGATGTAGGTGGCTACCATGACTTATAATTACACCTGTTGACTACCACTACGGCACAAATGTTTCCTTAACAACTGTTCCACTATTCCTTAACATCTGTTCTCACAAGCCTATTCCACAAATTTGAATTTGGGGCTTCCACTCAAGTCCTATTGTGTCTACATTTGAAGAGGCTATTATTATCATTGTTCTGTTTGCCAACTTGCCATATGCTAGCGATGTCATCGCTTCTGTCATGTTAGTGCTGCATTTCCAATTATTTTTTATCAATTCTTTTGTCTTCTCTCTCTCTAACCTCCCCTTTACCTTGCGATGATTTCGGGGCTCAACGTCCCCACGGTTCGGTCCCCGACCAGGCCTCCCTTTCCCATGTTTATTACAGTACCTCTGTAGGAATGACCTATAGCAGCATTATGTCTGCTTATTCTTAGGATTTGTCCATGTCTACCTGCTCTCCGTCTCTTAAACTGCCACATTGGTCATCAGACCGGGGTGGTCCAGACAGACGGGTGAGACGTCACTCCCTGGGGCAGGTCATTCACGGAGATTACCCAGGGTAACGGTTCTAGGAGGCTGCATTAACCGCACGGATACTGCCTTACTGACGCACCTCTGTACTCACTTAGTTGTGCTTGCGGGGGATGACCTCTGCTCTTTCTGCCCGCCTCTACTGTCAATCAATCAACTTACTAATTTTTTTTCTCTCTCACACACACACACACACACACACACACACACACACACACACACGCGCGCGCGCGCGCGAAGCAGCCCATAACAGCTGTTTAACTCCCAGGTACCTATTTACTGCTAGATAAATAGGGGGCATCAGGGTGAAAGAAACTCTGCACATTGTTTCTCGCCTGCGCCGGGAATCGAACCCCGAACCACAGGATTACGTGTACTGCGTGCTGTCCATTCAGCCACCGGCCCCTAAAGTAGTGTGGGGGGGAGGGGGAAGGGTGTGGGGGAAGGGTGTGGGGGAAGGGTGTGGGGGAAGGATGTGGGGGAAGGATGTGGGGGAAGGATGTGGGGGAAGGATGTGGGGGAAGGATGTGGGGGAAGGGTGTGGGGGAAGGGTGTGGGGGAAGGGTGTGGGGGAAGGGTGTGGGGGAAGAGTGTGGGGGAAGGGTGGGGGAAGGGTGTGGGGGAAGGGTGTGGGGGAAGGGTGTGGGGGAAGAGTGTGGGGGAAGAGTGTGGGGGAAGAGTGTGGGGGAAGGGTGTGGGGGAAGGGTATGGTGGGGGGGGAGGGTTCGTGTGTGTGCTCACCTGTACTGATGTACTTGCATGGCGAGCTTTATCTCCTGGCCAAAGTTCCAGCCTCCAGTCGTTTATTGCAAAGGCTACCGATCCTATGGGATCTTACATCTAATATTTAAATATATGTTCGTAGCCTAAACTTCCTCCCCTTTCTAGCTCATTCCACTTGTTCTATTACATTAATGCGCGTTCTCACATCCCTATGACAAATCTTAGTTCAGTGTCCACCCATGTCCTCTCCATCAACATTTCCTTTTGTCCACTGCCAATAGGAGCGTGTGTCGTAATCACAGCGCCTCTTGACCTTCTCTTCCAGTGCTGAAGTCTACGTCCCTTCTGTTGGCTCAGTCATCTATGTACCCTACATTTATCAGTATTAAATTGCAGCTACCAATCTTTCGTCCACCTTAAGATGATTCTACACTAGGGTTGAAGACTAATGTGTGTGTTGGGAAGGAGCAAATGGCGAGCTGCATGTGTACACTCACCAACTTTCACACATTTCTCACCAGCCCCCAACTTTAGGGGGCCGGTGGCCAAGCGGACAGCATGCTGGACGCGTGATCCTGTGGTCCCGGGTTCGATCCCGGGCGCCGGGGAGAAACAATGGGCATTTTCTTTCACCCTACTGCCCCTGTTACCTGGCAGTAAATAGGTACCTGGGAGTTAGTCAGCTGTCACGGGTTACTTCCTGGGGTGTGCGTGGTGTGGAAAGAAATATAGTAACACTTGATACCCAGTTGAGAGGCGGGCCGAAAGAGCAGAGCTCAACCCCTGCAAGCACAACTAGGTGAATACATCGTTTGCACACGCCTAATTAGCACAACTAGGCGAGTACACAAGCTCTTTCTAATGTATAATCTTTCTAATCTATATTTGAAACTGTATGGAGTCTGCCTCCACCACAACACTACTTAATGCATTCCATTTGTTAACTACCCTGGAGTGAGTGTGTGTACTCACCTAATTGTGCTTGCGGGGCTTGAGCTTTAGCTCTTTGGTCCCGCCTCTCAACCGTCAATCAACAGGTGTACAGGTTCCTGAGCCTATTGGGCTCTATCATATCTACACTTGAAACTGTGTATGGAGTCAGCCTCCACCATATCACTCCCTAATGCATTCCATTTGTCAACCACTCTTGACACTAAAAAAGTTCTTTCTAATATCTCTGTGGCTCATTTGGGCACTCGGTTTCCACCTGTGTCCCCTAGTGCGTGCGTGCGTGCGTGCGTGCGTGCGTGCGTGCGTGTGTGTGTGTGTGTGTGTGTGTGTGTGTGTGTGTGTGTGTGTGTGTGTGTGTGTGTATTCACTTAGTTGTATTTTACGGGGGTTGAGCTTTGCTCTTTCGGCCCGCCTCTCAACTGTCAATCAACTGTTTACTAACTACACTAACTACTTTTTTTTCACACCACACACACGCGCGCGCGTGTGCGTGTGCGTGTGCGTGTGTGGTGTGTGTGTGTGTGTGTGTGTGTGTGTGTGTGTTTGTTTCACGCGAACGTTAGAAAAAGAGAAGAGGAAAAGGAAGAAGGTAAAGGTGAAAGGAGGGAGGGAGAGGGCAGGAATGGTGGAGGGTGAGGAAAGGGTGGAAGGTGATGGGGAGGGTGGGAGGGACGCAGGGAGGGGGGGTCGTTAGGAGGAAGGTCTGTGAGAGATGGAAGTGTGTGAATGTGTGTTCTCACCTTGATGAGCTTGTGTGAATGTGTGTTCTCACCTTGATGAGCTTGTGTGAATGTGTGTTCTCACCTTGATGAGCTTGTGTGAATGTGTGTTCTCACCTTGATGAGCTTGTGTGAATGTGTGTTCTCACCTTGATGAGCTTGTGTGAATGTGTGTTCTCACCTTGATGAGCTTGCAGAGTCGAGGTGAAGTACTCACCTAGATGTGCTTGAAGGGCCGAGCTTGTTAATGTGTAAAAGTGTGGCTGAGAGAGAGGGTGTGGAGAAGTGCGTGAGAGCAAGGTAGGAGTGATCACCCATACAAGAATGACAGGTAGGCCTAACAGTACGTGCCACAAGAGGTTGTGGTGCAGGGGGGTTCCTCTGCTCTCACTAACACCCACACACCCACCAACCCGACCGCCGGCCACCGACTCATTTCCCAGAACCAGTTGGCAACGTGACGCACGGATCAACACAAGGCCAGCCTCTTCCAACTGTTATAATTAGTTCAAACGAAAACACACAACATGTATTCCCATGTTAATGCCTCCTTACGAGTCAGGGATATGGCGTTTCTGGAGAAGCTAGGTAGTAGTAATAATATCAGGTTCAGACAGTATCTATCACTTGATGTGGCGTGGCCTCCGTGAGTCATAGTGTTTCCTCACTAGTATTCACTGCAGGCGCCGTCTCATACACCGCCACCGCAAGCCCTCTGGCTCACCAATACTTGGCCTATTGATCAAACTCCCATGCGATTATATCGTTGAATACAAAAATCGTAAATAACCGATAAATATTTAAGTAGGTAATCGAGATTTCTCTTAAGAACTTGTGGTTACAACGCGCAGCGTTATCAAGGTCTCAGGCACATCGCATGTTGACGTGTTATACACACTCAAGTTTTCCACCGCCATGAAAAGGTTGATACAATAAAGAGCAAAGGAACACCAGTAAATGGGCGAGTCACCAAGGCACCCCCACTTTTATCAATCACGCATTGTATATACTTCAACCGGCACTCCAATCATCAACTTGAAAATAGATGCGAGAGAGATGTAGCCTTAGGGGATAGCAATCAGCGTCCCATGACCACTTCCACCGATCAAGTCACATTCTGCATGAAACTATGAACCATTTCAGAGCGTGCCGCAGAGAACCGGCGTTCATCCACTAGAGGTAGTAAGACTACGAGTTTATCGGTGTGATCGATTGCAGAGAAGAATGTTGGCGGAGCTTGGCCTCAAGCCTACAGAGGTGGCGGCCCACCATCACCTTCACAACAATACTTCAACAACGTTATTACCATCGTGTTGGAGGTGGTGAGGGCGTAACTGAAGGTGGGTGTGTGGGTGGTGGTGGTAGTGTTGGAGCGAGTATTGACGTGAGCAAGAGGGCGGTGTGGTGGTGGTGCTACAGCTGCTGCCCACGCCCAAACAAAGGACACGCTGCTCCCACCCTCACCTTCTACCCTGACACTGCCTCACACCACGGACGCCTCCACACGCAGGCACCTACGAGCCCACACATACTGTTTGACCAGTATATTCACCTCATATCCACTCTTGGTCACCATTTGCCAGGCTTTGGGCTGCACCACGCTGGCTCCAACATACAGGACGCTCGGGCTCCGTTGACCTTGATTCACTTTCCACCATAAAAATCTCACTCTGATCACTCACTATCATATTCACTTACATCATTGCGTACGCATACATTGCAAGTGCATGTCTGCCTCGCTAGCTAGACCATAGCAAACAATAAGGGCAGATATAGGGAGGGAGTGCGTGTAGGTATGCTCCCGTCTTGTATGTCCACTGTGACGAGACTGCTGGTGTTAGTTGGCGCGGGGCGGAGAGCGGCGCTGGGGGAGGGGCGTGGGGGGGCGCCCTACACACGCACACACCCGCCACACTCACCTCAAAATACTACACACTCAACAAATACAACTTTAATCCTTCCAGCCCTCTACAATTTTTATAAAATACACACTAAGTAAATACAAGCAACAGAAAATCGTGACTAAAATACAATTAAAAGGCATCTACTGCAGCCTTTCCTTGTAGCCAGGTTGCTTTCCCCCGCCGCCGCCGCCTCCGCCCCCCTCCCCCCACCGCCTCCCGTCTGGCTATCTCCCTCCCTCCTTCCTCCCAGACCACCAATCGTCCCACAGCGCCCTCCCTTGGATTCCCTGGATTACTAACTCACAATACAACACACTACAACTTCCCTTTACATGTCGGCTTGACTTAGAAGAGAGTGAACGTGGCGAGGGATAAAGTGAGCATCAGTAACAAGTGGAGTAGAGGCTAGGAGGCAGCTAGGTGGGTCTAGCGCGAGGTGACAACCCCTGCCGGCCGTGCACCGTTGTGCGGCAAGACGGCCACCTCTCCTCCACACAACCAACTCACCCCCACCCCCATTACCCCCGCTCAACACACGCACCCCGTCCATCCCCCCCACCACCACTGCCACACACTCATCGTCTAACTCACCATACACAGTCACACAAAAGCCAAGGCACAGCTATTCAAGCGTGTGCTAGGATTCAATGTTTTACCCCATTCGTTGGTCAGTATTGGTAAGTTTAATCTGACGCATAGGGTTTAATCTCTTCATTGTTAGGGTACTTTTAGGGTTTACAATGTCCTCACAAGTTAACATAAATTGTATAATAAAACAATGTATATTGTTTGTGTAAAACATTTCTGTTGCCAAGTACCTATGTATACAACTCGAGCAGACTCAGGATAGTGCATCCGAATTTTATTTACCAACAGATGTGAGTTCATTCTAAAGAAAAAATAAAAGATAAGAACACTGCAATAAAATGCGCATATCTGCCAAAGCCCCAAGCAATGAATGTCCTCTATAAGAATATTGGGTCGTACCTTATCGGTGGATTCCTACTTGTGCCTTATCAGCTCTCACATTCGTGTCCACGTCTACAACTGCACACAGTGATAAGATAAAGGTGCTTTTATCTTCCCTTTACACATGACATACACACAACACACTCTTTAACCTAGGCAGCCAGATGAGCGAACATAATCTAATAATACTTTTGTTCACAAATGGTTTAAGGTACACAAACAATTATAGTTGTTCCCCTTTCCCAGAAAAATATTAAGTGTACCTAATGCAAACCAGGCATGTGCGCGAGCCTTGTGTAATCTTGTGTACACAATCAATCTAAAATACGCGAGGGCAACTGGGGGGGAATGTGTTATGGTGTAAGTGCCTCAAAGTACTAGCCACGAGACTTGCCTACCACGTCACACACAGCAGGCACTAACCGGTGCATCTCAGCCAAGTGTGACCCCATCTGCACATTACATTAGTGACGCGTAAACAAAGCCCCCGTGAACAGGGGCAACCCCCCCCCCCCCCCACGACGTGGCTACGGGCATCATCGGGTATTATCCATGTATGCCTCTCGTTTGTTCTTTAGGCATGCTTCACTAAACTCATTACTAGGACTACATAATGAGCCGTCGGCAAAGAAAATTTAATATATTTACAGATTATCCTCGATTTACCCTGTATGCCAATACGATGTCCTCAATGCTAAGAGAGGCATCTGGCAACGCTCGGAAGCACTCACCAATATTGAGTTTCATACAATATAGCAGCTTGGTACATCCTTATTACGCCGCTCTTCACCCCCAGCGACATGCGAGCGACAACTGAATTGATTAAAGATGCGTCTGTCTAATGCGAGTGAAAACAGTTTGGAATTTACCAAATGTGGCGTGGCAGAGTCCTTTCTATCTACCCTTCTGTTAGACAAATTTATTTCACTATTGCAAAGACGTCAGACTAAACGTACGTGTTGAGATGTGCAACAAAACTGCCGCGAGAATTTGACAACTGACTTCAAATGTTTAATAACTAACTTCAAAGCTGGAAAGCCTGAGCTGGCCTTCTGCCAGGATGTTGTTATAGCACGGATGAACCAGTTCCGTCTTTTGTTTTTTTGTACCTTGGAATTTCCTACAATAAACTATCTACCTTTAAGACCATGCATATGAGAGCACAAGTACCGCTGGAGTAGTGTTGGAGATTCTAACATAGTAGAGTACTGTACGGAGGGGCAGGGTTCCCACACCACGAGTGGAGACCAAGACAAGTCAAGGAGGTACAGGATCTTGGCTGACTCACTATAAGGCGGACGTGGGCGTAGGACACTACTAGTCGATACCTCTCCCTCCCACTCTCCCTGCGCCGCATACATGGCTTAGTCAGGGGTAGACACCTACCTAAATGTATCTACACTATCTCCATACCACCTTTGAGTAATACCGCCCTGATATTCAACTATAAAATTAATTTGTATACAATTCCACTACTACAGCCCACTAATCCATTTCCCCGCATGTAACCAAGACTAAAATAACACAGCACTATACAAACAACACACATGATCATGGCGCAACGCAAGCAACACCCTATGACCCTGATGCGTCCCGACCACAGACCAACAACTATAACAAAACTTGAATAGTTGGCAATAGAGTAAAGTAACCCACACTTCTACCATCATTCCATTTATAACGCAACACAGCTAACACAAAAGTATGAACCCATTAAAATCCAAATGAGCACTAATATGCACATTAGCAGGGAACATAATTTCACCCAGAGGCGAAATTACTGAACACAGCCACGTTGGGCCAGAACTAGTACTTGGATCTATAATTTTTCTGCCGCTGCGCTGCATATGTTTTCTAAATGATTACGAATTACTTTTCCTTCTTCAAAATCATATACAATATTCGTCTAATTGCAGTAAACCTTGCCTATCTATGCAGAATAATAACCGTGGCTACAGTTTGTTTAGATACTAGTGGCCTAACGCAATCTAAATCCAATTTAATTTCCAGAGTTTAAGTTATCCTCCTGGTCACCCATATATACACACTGCCTTTCTCTCTCTCACGGCCATTATTATAACCTGTTGCAATGGTGTATAAAAGATGACCTACAAGAATGTTCACTCTTCGCTACTTATCCACCGAACTCTTCCTACACCACATCTACGTGCTCATCTATATTAACTTTCACCTTCTACCTACGACAGTATTTCATTGGAAATCATTTTCATGACCTTTTAATCTAGCAT
>WNGS01042707.1:47971098-47997320 GCA_020271785.1 Procambarus virginalis
GGTTAGGTTAAGTTAGGGTGCCGAAAAAGTTAGGTTAGGTTAGGTTAGGTATGGTTAGGTAGGTCGAAAAACAATTAATTCATGAAAACTTGGCTTATTAGGCAAATTGGGACTTGCATCGTAGGCTGAGAGGTGCGTTCTGCCTACTAGGTACGACATATATATAATTATATGACACCTCACATATATATATAATCATGCATACATACATACAACAGACATACATACATGACATACATACCATATATACACATACAATACACATACCCCACACATACACACACCACACACACAACCACACACACACACACACACACACAACACACACACACACCACTAGCTGCAGGAATGGGCGACAACAAATGGGCGTATAGAGTTTAACCCAAGCAAATGAATGTAATGAAGATAGGGCGTAGGAAGCAGGAGACCAGATAAAATGTATCATTTGGGAGATGAAATACTTCAACAGTCAGATAGAGAGAGAAGACCGTGGGGGGTGACTTCACCGCCAGACCTGTCCCCTTGACGTCATATCTAAGAGGATAACATCAGCTAGCATATGCCAGGTTGGGCTAACATAAGGACGAGCCTTTAGAAACTTGTGTAAGGCATCTTTATCATGAACATTTATACACATCATGTCAGACCAATCCTGGAGTATGCGGCTCCAGCTGGAGTCCATATCTAGTCAAGGATAAGACTATAACTGGAAAAGGTTCAAAGGGTTGCCACCCAGACTAGTTCCCGAGCTGAGAGGTATATGATGCTCGAGGAGACTACAGGCATTAAACCTCACTTAGTGGAAGACAGAAGAGTTAGGGGGGACATAGACACACATTCAACGATTCTCGGGATATCAACAGGGCTTTGATAAAGAGGCTGTTTACACAAGGGGCACACGCACTAGGGGCACAGGTGGTAAACTGAGTGCCCAAATGAGCACAGAGATATTAGAAAGAACTTTTTAGTGTCAGAATTTGTTGACAATGGAATGCATTAGGAAGCGATGTGGTGGGAGGCTGACTCCATACACAGTTTCAAGTGTAGATATGATAAGAGCCCAATAGGCTCAGGAACGTACACCTGTTGATTGACAGTTGGAAGGCAGGACCAAAGAGCCGAGCCAACCCCCGCAAGCACAACTAGGTGTAGTACACACACACACACACATACACACTCAAATTACTTTTTTATTATTACTGAAGCTTAGTACTGTAGCCTTTTACTGGAGTATATATATTCAGTAGTTTGTTTGTAATAAATTATGTTTATTGAGGCCTCGAATGGTTTCTTGATAGCACTTTGAGAACCTACATTATTTTTACATTTTTTATTTATATACAATGAAGCTGCACAAAGGAAAAATTAATGGGTTGCTCTTTGTGCCAGAATAGCAATACCTGTAACCTGTTATTTGTTTTATAATAATTTGTTCCATTTTGTTACACTCTGGATTAGACCTCCCTTATCTCAAAATTTGACATTTTTTAATTTCCAAATACTGTAGCTTCATATGATGCTTACAAAAATATTGCTCAACCTAAAAAAAAAAAAGGCAACTGGAGTTGTTTTATAACCTGCATATGAATATATCATTCACTATACAATAAGTTACAGTTAGTGTGTGTAGATGCCTTACTCCTTTGGGAACCTCTCTCCAAATGGTGGCCATAAAAAGAGGCAATAGCCGAATTTTAAGTTTTGGTCTCTACCCTGTCCTAGACTGCTATGTGGGAATTTCAATTGGATTAAGGGTTTCCTTGCGATGATTTCGGGGCTGCCCGTGATGCTTGCTAGTGTGTTTGTTCTAAGGTTGCTCAAGTGACTAAATCGGCTTTGGAGCATATTAGCACTATAGAGTACCAGGTACACAGTCCCCATATTAAGAACCCATTCTATTGGCATCATTGGACCTATCCCACGTCTTGCCTGATAATCTTCCTTTCCATTATGATGGTTGTCTACATGTTGCAAGAGATAATTAGTGTGCCAGGTATAAATAAATGGCTAGGTATAATTGCCTATAAATATGGCTTCTGTATCACTAAAGGTTAGCACTGAAGACGAGCATCTTCCCTTCAGCATGATTTAATTTTTTCATTTTAATTACTTGCATATCAAAAGTTGAAATGCAAAAGTGTTTACTGATATCATCTGTAGAAAATAAAA
Source organism: Procambarus virginalis (assembly GCA_020271785.1). Taxonomy (NCBI): domain Eukaryota; kingdom Metazoa; phylum Arthropoda; class Malacostraca; order Decapoda; family Cambaridae; genus Procambarus; species Procambarus virginalis. Next base: position 47,973,268 of record WNGS01042707.1, read on the forward strand.
TGGCTACATTTACAATAAATGTTAATAGATTGATTATAATATCACTGACACTAACAACAAGGTTGTTGGATAAAAACCCACACTTGGGTACTTGTGAAATTTATGTAAGGAATTTACACAGTCTTTCGCACTCTCCTGCGTACTTTATCAAGGTCTAAGTGTGTGATTAGGACGAGATTTACATCTCATTGTCTAACGAATCCATTGATTAATGAATAATTGATTCATTCGATGTAGAGATGTAAGTCTCGTCCTAATCACACACTTGGACCTTGATAAAGCACTCAGGAGAGTGTGAAACACTTGGTGTAAATTCCTTACATAAATTTCACAAATACACAAGTGTGGGTTTTTATCATGTTATTGCGTCTGTTTGAAGACATTACCATTACTAACAAGATTATTTTTATAGATGGTGAGGTTATTAAAAGATTAATTTTGAAAAACAGGCTAGATGCTCCATTTAATGTTGGAATTTGTTTAGCTTTAATAATACATTTATATTTTTATTTGAAAATCCACTTTGGAAGAATTTTCTTAAATTCAATTAATTACAATGATGTATTTTACTATCCAAGGCTTTTCTTGGATAGTTTTTGTATCCAAGTTTTAATTTTCAATTAAATTTGGATAGTTTTTCTATCTAAAAAAATTAATTTTTTTAAATTTTCTAATTTTAATTTTTTTTCAATTATCTAATTGAATTTTTTTTTCAATTATCAGAAAGATGGTTCTGAAAAAAATTTAACTCGAGTAACATGAACTCATAATAAAAAACAAGTAAATGTGTACTGCTTGGTTTATGTGGGTAGAATTCTTGAGGCTAGCCATCATTCTCCCGGCACTCTTGGGACTAGCCGTGGTCCTCCCAGCACTCTTGGGACTAGCCGTGGTCCTCCCAGCACTCTTGGGGCTACCCGTGGTCTTCCGGCACTTTTGGGGCTAGCCGTGGTCCTCCCGGTACTCTTGGGGCTAGCCGTGGTCTTCCGACACTTTTGGGGCTACCCGTGGTCCTCCCGGTACTCTTGGGGCTAGCCGTGGTCTTCCGACACTTTGGGGCTAACTGTGGTCCTCCCGGTACTCTTGGGGCTAGCCGTGGTCCTCCCAGCACTCTTGGTGCTACCCGTGGTCCTCCCGGCACTCTTGGTGCTAGCCATGGTCCTCCCGGCACTCTTGGGGCTACCCGTGGTCTTCTGGCACTTTTGGGGCTACCCGTGGTCCTCCCGGTACTCTTGGGGCTACCCGTGGTGTTCCGGCACTTTTGGGGCTACCCGTGGTCCTCCCGGTACTCTTGGGGCTAGCCGTGGTCTTCCAGCACTTTTCGGGCTAGCCGTGGTCCTCCCGGTACTCTTGGGGCTACCCGTGGTCTTCCAGCACTTTTCGGGCTAGCCGTGGTCCTCCCGGCACTCTTGGGGCTAGCCATGGTCCTCCCGGCACTCTTGGTGCTATCCGTGGTCCTCCCGGCACTCTTGGGGCTATCCGTGGTCCTCCCGGCACTCTTGGTGCTATCCGTGGTCCTCCCGGCACTCTTGGGGCTAGCCATGGTCTTCCCGGCACTCTTGGGGCTAGCCGTGGTCCTCCCGGCACGCTTGAGAACTATTGTGTTGATAATTATTGAAACACTTTTAACCAAAATACTAGTTGAAGTTTAAAAAAATATTCCTTACAAATGACAAAGGTTAAATAATACTGATTGGGAAATATGCTTCCACTGTGTTAATGGTAGCCCAATCTGCACTCCAAATCCTACTTTAATCCTTCATAATTAGCACTTCTTTAGTTTACTCTGACCTGGTAGTATGTTTGATGAAAACTTACTTTTTTTTTAGATAATTTCTATGTTTGATATTTAATGCCACACTTTAGGCCTCTTTTTTTTTCACTAGAAGTGGCTGTTGACGTGTGACTTTGCTCTATAGGTCACTTTATTATAATAAATTCTCACCACCTTGATTTATTATTAATTGTAATTTTCATGCATTCAATAAGTGGTTAGACATTTGTTTGTATGATGAAAACAAAATATTTAGACTTCGTCCATTGGGAATTCGGTTCTTAAGTGGTTTCGTGCTGCATGGTTTATATTTAATAACAAAACATCTTTGGATATGTGAGTGAAACATTATACCTGTGGTAATGCTGCTTTGCCTGCTGACCCTAAGAGTAGCTAGTTAGAAGTGTGTGTAACAATGTTGAATGTGTAGGATCCTCCACAGGAGAGGAATTTTGGTTAAGGAGCTAACATTCATTCAGTTAAGAGAGTATTCATTTAAATTATGCAAAAAAATCCTTTCAAAACATGAAGAATGAGGAGCATTTAAATGTTGAAGTGCGAAGTGCATAACTGAAAGTGTGCTAGCTACAAGGTCTTAGTTTGACTTTATACAGTTTTGTATTTTAATAGAATTACTGTAACAATATTACTGATGAAGACTAAGATACAAGGCCTGCAATTTCCTATGCTCCTATATACAGTATATTGTATATTTAACCTGCATTGTTAGATTTACAATGCAGGTTAGATATACTGTATTAGATATTAGGGTCATTGATTTGTGGAAGCAAATACTGCATAACATAACAGAAGTAGGATCCCTTGATTGTTTCAAACATTGTTTTCACATGTATATAAATGAGATTGGGTGCATGTAAATAGCAGCTGCCTCGTATGGGCCAATAGGTCTTCTGCAGTTACCTTTAAGGGAAGGGAGTTATCAGATGAAAGTGCCAATCCATTACAACTATATAGTACTGTACTTGGAAGGGATCAGGATTTGGTATGGGACGGGGAAAAGGAATGGTGAGCCAACTATTTGGACGGTTGGGGATTGAACGCCGCCCTACTGGGACCGACTAAAGAGTCTAAATCTGTATTCCCATGAGGGCAGGCGGGAGAGATACATAATAATTTACACGGAAAATAGTAGAGGGGATGGTCCCAAACCTACACACAGAAATAACATCACATGACGAAATGATGAAACATGACCAGACGAAATGTTCACACGGAATAGTAACAGAACGAGAGGACATGGGTGGAAGCTGTAAACTCAGATGAGTCACAGAGATGTTAGGAAGTTTTCTTTTAGCATGAGAGTAGTGGAATAATGGAATGCACTTAAGGAGCAGGTTATGGAAGCAAATACTGTTCTTAATTTTAAAACTAGGTATGGTAGGGAAATAGGACCAGATTCATTGCTATAAACAACCGAAGCTTGAAAGGTGGGATCCAAGAGTCGATGCTCGATCCTGCAGACACAAATAGGTGAGTACATGAGACCAGGAGGCATGGCAGGATGTGCAGAATACCCATATTGAAAAACGGAGGTGCAACAGGTACTCTGAGAGAGAACTCTATCAACATCAGAGGCCCGAGACTGTTCAACATGCTTCCACTACACATAAGGGGCATAACTGGCCTACCCCTCACAGTGTTCAAGAGAGAACTGGATAAACACCTCCAAAGGAAACCCGATCAACCAGGCTGTGATTTGTACGTCAGGCTGCGAGCAGTCGCATCCAACAGCTTGGTTGACCAGTCCAGCAACCAGGAGGCCTGGTCAACGACCGGGCCGCGGGGACGCTAAGCTCCGGAAGCACCTGAAGGTAACCTCAAGGTAGCCCTGCATAAAGCGAGACCATCTACTGTCCTGCCCAAGTGGTTAGGCACTTGCACTTTAAGCAATCATGTGACCCCACTGCTCTTACTCTTCTTGGTAATTTGTTCCATAAATCTACAACACTATTCTCTAGTTAGTACTATATCCAATTTGCATCCTTTGTTTTGTTTTCTATTTTGTGTTAATGTATTTAGTAATATCCTTCCTGTTACACACTGTATATACATTTGCATAGATTAATTATATCCTTCTTCAACCAACTATTCTTTACCTTAGTAGAGTGAAAAATTTGGCTTAGGAAGTCTCTTCACATGAGAGGTTCCTAATCAAAACCTTTATTCATAAAAGGCTGTACTGTACATATAAAATTGAGAAAGTTTATATAATAATTACAATTCATTGATTACATAAGTATTAAAATAACAGAATAGCATGTCAGTATTATTAGTGTATTATATAACCATTGTACAGTGTTACCCATAACTGAACTTAGGCTCAACAAAGACGAGATAAAGATAACACAATGTCGTATTACTAAAGTTTCTAGATATGAATGCCGGTGTTCTATTTGCTATACAGTATTTCGAACATTCATACAGTGCATTCATTTTAGCTTATGCTTCCTGCTGATTTTGACGGGTTTCTTTTTTACAGTTGGGTTTAGAAATTTCAATATTGTTGAAGCTAATGTCCAGTTACTCTATTAACATAACTTCAAACTTAGAATGTTACATTTGTCAGCATTAAATTACATCTGCCAACTTTTCTTTCCTTCTAAAATATATCTCATCTCAGTCATCTTCTGAATATATATCCTGCTCTGTTTTTGTATCGTCTGCAATTGTCCTGGTTACTTGTGTGTTTACGTCTCTTATATAGATTGCATATAGGTGTCCCACAATAAGGCCCATTTGCAATGGCTTCCCTACTCTGATTTCAGCCTGTTTTGCCTAACATTTATTTCCTTTGAAATAACTATGCCCTTCATCCAGCTTCAGATAACATCCTCAGAGCCATGAGCCCTCTGCCTTTCTAATAATCATTTTCATGAGGCACATTAGCAAAGGCTTTGCTAAAGTCAAGGTACACAGTGTTGCAATCCTTTTCACTCTGAACTGCCTCAAACATGCTAGAATAGAACCAGAACAAATTTGTGAAACATGAGCAGCCCTAGTTAAGCCATGTCATGAATCATTTATCTATGCTTCTCAAGCTGTATACAAATGGCTTTTGTGATTATCTAATTGGTGATTGTCTGATGCAAGTCATTTATTCCCCCCTTTAAGATCTGCACCACATTTGTAACTCTGTGATTCCTGTACTCTGCTTAACTAAGGATATGTTGAATATGAAGAGAGGACTAACTGTTTATCTTTGTGCTCTTTAAGCAACCCATCCTCAACTCCATTACATCCAGCGGTCGACCCCAGAGACGCAGTCATAAATTTTTATATGCTGTTCAGTCAAAACAGGAATTTTCTCAAATATAAATTAATATTATAATCTATTAGCAAGGTGTGCATATAAAGGCATAGATCACTTTAGGTTCTGTTGGCAATTATTTGTATTTGTAGTACGTGGGTGAAACATTTATAGTGTTGCAGTTCGAACAAAATTCGTCAGTGAAGCACTTGTTCCGGAAGTGTTCGAACGTCAGCAGGTGTGAGTCGTGTGTAAACCGTTTTTCATTCATAAACAGCTGGGGGTTTGATGGGTGCATGGAATCACTTTTGGGTCTTTGTTTGGAGGATGGGCTGCTTTAAGGACCCCTGACAAATACTTTGGCTCTGAGTACTTGTTAGGCTTCAGTTTGTCTAATTGTTAAACAGCTTCCTCCCTGGTAAACCACTTAACAGTGCAGCTTGGCCTCTTCACCACCTATATTAATCTGTTCTGGTGTAGGTTAAATATCTAGTTCTTCTCTTAATAGATACAGAGCTCAAGTATTTATTTAGAATGCCACCCATTTCTTAGTTGGGTTAGGTGCCTGATGGTGACTAAGTTTTGAATGGACCAGTCTTCCTGCTATTGTTGTTGTACAGAACCTGAACAAAAATAAAATTAGTATTTTTTCTTGTGTTCTACACAATTCATAATTTATTTTGTCTTTGTTGTATTTTTTTCTAGATGGTTTTGTGTGATTGTTCTAGATACACTTCACAATTTAAATCTTTTTTTTTTTTACAATAAGGCTTTTATAACATTTTAGTTCATTGCTATTAGGTTAATTAGCTTGATGTACTAATTTATTGGGCTTCAGTTAGAAAATGTCCTTCTGTATTGTAATGTATATGGTTCTCAGTATCGAGTCACACCCTCTGTTGGAGGTCTATCACATCCCATCCCAGTGATGGTCTACGTTCCATGTTGAGGTCTGTTCAATCTACCCTCCCAAGATACTCCTCTATCCCTTATAAATTTGTTTTATAAAATATCTGGTGCTCTAATAGAATGTTTTCTTGTACGGTACTACTTCCCAATGTTATGTTAAAGCCGATGCCGGGTATAACCCGTGCTATCCTCCTCTGTGTTTTCTCTTGGTTATATGGTCAGTCTGTAGTCGGCTGACCAGAGCTGCACAGCTTAGACCAAGTAGGATTTCACCAGTGCCAGATGTGGCTGGAGGATGATATTAGTGCTTCTATTGCTGATACTTCCATCATCCTGTTGGATTTATTTCATGTTTTGCTGTTGCCTTTAACCACTCTTAGGTCCAAGGTATCTTTAACAATTTGATCTACCCATTGATTTGGTGTATAGCATTGCTGTCTTTCCCCAGTTTTTAAGACATTTATATTTGACATTTTTCCTTGTAGTTTATCAGTCTAATTTTGGATTCAGTACACACCCTATAATTGTGTTGTTCTCAAACTTGTTGATTTTGCTGGTCATTCCAGTCTCCAGGTTGTTGATGTAAGATATGAGAAAGCAGTGAGCCCAGTACAAAGTCCTGGCTGGTGACATCCAACACCCTCAACTTGTTGGTGACAATTTGATTTTCTTTGTTGCTTGCATAATGTATTGTTTGAGAATTATCATTTCTAAAAATTCTTCTACTGCTGCCTTCTTCATTTAATTGGTATAGTTTATTCTTCTAAATTTAAAATTGCCAATAATAGAATCCTAGATGACCTGTATTGGGCTTGCATACCCCTTGATGCTTTTTCTAGTGTACATATTGCAGGGTTTCTCTAGTCTGTGTACATGTTCCACCGTTGCCTAGTATGTGTTTTGAGTTTGTTGTCAGTAGAGCAAGCATGAACAAAAGAAAGAGAGAGAGAGCAGAGAGCGAGCGGGAGCACTAGTTTAAGGACCTCCTGCCCAAACTAAATTTTATCCATATGTACCTTCCATTCTCGCAACATTTGGTGACATAACTCTTATAATTAGGCTGTCATTATATTGCCAGTCCTGTTCAAATTGTTTTCTCTATGACTCGGGTTTTGATAGCCCGTTTTACACTAAGTATTCTGACAGTGAGTACTGCTGATGTTACTCCCAATTTGTCTGCGAACCCATTTGTATCCCTTTGATATTCAGCTACTGTAAAATTGTGTGTTATCTACTCATGCTGATTGTTCCCAGCACACAGGTGTATTTAATTCATAAATTTTATTTATAATATTCCTATTTTTTAGTGTAATACACCTTAGTCCTTGTTGCTCATGCTTGTTTCTTAATGATATTACTATCTAGGGAACTCTTCTTAAATCCCATAACATGTTTTGTTTGTGTACAGTAGTATTTCCTCCACTTCCCAGCAAGGATAACATAAAGGGCGGGGAATTATTTTTAAATACTGTATCTTCTCACCTAACATACATTCCCATGCCTCTGTCTTCTAACAGTTTAAACAATAATACAAAATTCATGGGAAATGTACAATAGAACGCAAGAGAACTACGTAAGAATGTAAGAGCAGTAAACATGTGAATAGTCTTGCTATTTACGAACAATAAATACCTGTCTCAATTGTAAGAAATATTTTAGGGTGAATAACAAAAGCCTTTTAAACAAGAGATATCAAACCAATGATGGTACAAACGTACTATATAGGTTAGAATACTTTTGCACATTAATACCCTGTTCAAAGGTGGAGAAGTTGCCGACTTCGGGGAACGTTCACAGAACCTTTATCTCCCGAATTCTTGTCGTAGAACATCTAAGTTATCGGAACTTCATAAAATCCCAGAAATTTTACTTTGCCGTGCAAGACGGACCTTACCTTGAGGTTACCTTGAGGTGATTTCGGGGCTTAGCGACCCTGACGTATGGGCAGGACACACACACATGCACATAATATACATGAGAAATATTAGAGGGACTTGTATCCAAACCTTTACATTTAAGTAATTATCGATTCAATTAGGAGACATGATCTAATGTGTAAAATAGACCCATTGGAAAATAGGGATATAGAGTACTCTCGGAGCAATTCTGTAACATAACAAACCCAAGGCTCTTAATTAAACACCATCTAAATACGGGGGTATTACCAACACCCTCCGTGGTTGCTGGTTCAGACTGCAGCTCCAATGATGTGTACGGTGGAGCCATAGAGGCTGGGAAACTAGGATATTAACCTCGAAAGCACTTGACAGTAGTGGTTTCTCTAGAAAAGGTTTAAAAATATAATTTATTTATTTTATAAAAATATAACAAATTTGTAAAAGATTTAAAAATTGATTAAATCACAATATTAGCCGATATTGGATAACATTGTGATTTCTTGCAATAAGGAAGAAGGCACAAGGCAGCCGTAATCTAGTAGGGTATCACAAACCTGTTCGCTTGAGTCGCCACAACGCACAAGATACAGGAAACTAAAATGCACGGGCCTAAACCACCCACCCACTCACCCACCTAACCTAACCATCCTATGCATAGAAAATGTGGATATTTGTGAGCCTCTAATTTTCAACGTACCCCTTATTATGTACGTTGGTGGGGACCATAGCATACAAGGTAAGACAAATTAGTTGAAAGGACAGAAATAATAGATTTTCCCGAGAGGAATGTAATATATAAAATATATACATTTCTTTTAATCAATTTATATGGCGTGATATATGCCAATAGAATCATATTTTAGTAATTTATATCAATTTATATGGCGTGATATATGCCAATAGAATCATATTTTAGTTCTCTTTTTGTCTTTTGGTTATGTCATGAGTACTGTTTCAGTAGCTTTCACCAGTTGCGTGTTGCGGCCTGCCTGCCTCCCACTACTACAAGTCGCTGTGAGAGTAAGACAAAAAAAAAGTGGCGTTGTCCCAACCAATACTGCAAACCCTGTTAGAGCGACCCCTCTCAGCCAGTCGTAGCTGGGCGGCCAGCGTTACCACAGTGTGGGAGGAGCTGGTGTTTTGGCCTCGGCGAAGGAGATGGGCGTGAGGGAGTGTTAACAAGTGAGGAAGAAGTGTGTGTAGAGGGTGATATTGTCATGTTGAAAAGAGCATGCAGGGCAAGTTGCCGTATAAGGGAGTGTGGCTGGGCTCGTCTGTACTGGTGGTGGTGGTCTTCATGACTTTGTCCTCCTCACCTTGCGCAATTCTTTATTCAGTTTATTTTTGCTTCGTATTTAATAGGTGTTGGATCTTTGGTTCACGTTGTGAATGCCCGGTAGTTAATTGTTGTTGTTGTTGATGGCTACAAGGAATATGTGATTAAGAGAGTGTGTTTCATAGGGTGGTAGTAAATGTTGTATAATATGGCAAGTGTGGCGTGCCCGAGGCAGCGTGTGGCCGCGGCGGGCTGGCCGGGTCACGGCGCCGCTGAGGCCACGTTTATACCCTGTGCTTGTTGCACGGCTTCTGCCCCGCCAGTCACCCAGCCAGAGCCAGCCTCTCCTGCTTCCTCCACGACACTAGGCTCCCCGTCACGGCTACACAAACACACACACACACACACACACACACCTTGAACTTAGCCCTGGTTGAGCACCCTCACGCCGTGTGGGAACCTGTCTGGGGATGTTACTGGTGGTGGTGTGAGGCCACCTAGAAGGACTCCACCTGTCTCGCCGCTCTCCTCCACCCTGCTAGGGGTGAAAGTGTGTAGTGTGAAGGTGTAACCGCTATAAGTGTGTGTAATAATTACCTGTGTTACCATGGTACTGAAGTACGCGAGTTGCGGTTATATAGTGAACTTCCCGAAGCCGTATATGGTGAGGACACAGCCCTTCTTCACAACACAGGTACTGTACTTTGTTTTCTTTTCTAAGGAAAGTTATTTTTTTGTTGTGAGCTGACGCCAGTCTTGTAGCTGTTTAATTCCCTTAGTGTGGAATGCTTTTGTTCTATTTTGTTACGAGGACAATAGTTGTTTACATTGTCTGTTGGTCTTGGTGCTTGTTTCCACTCTGTTAATTGGGGCTTGGCGGGATTTACCTGATCTGCGCGTGTGGGGAATTGTGCTGGTGGAGTGTCACGTGATGCTCACCCCCCCCCCCCTCTTCCATCGTGACAATTGTTCACTAGAGCTAACTTCACTGGCAGCTGTTACAAAGTTCTGTATTTAGGAACTACAAGCAAAATAACCAAATGCTATTGAGTCAAGGTGCAAGAGGCTGCCCCATCACAAGTCTCCCTTGCTCCAGTACAGTTTCATTTGTGGGGGTCTGGTTTCCATATGTTTTATACTGTACATACAGTATACTGTAACGTATATTTTAAAATGTTTAAATCTTAGTCTAAAAACCGAGTATCCTTATTATATGCTGATGGGTGAATGTGTTAGGAATCACCTTTATGAGCCGTGTCTGATCCTAGGGACCATTGCAACTTCGTTGGTCCCCCAGGATCAACGTCCCAGCGGTCCGGTCTCTGACCAGGCCTCGTGCTTGATTATTTGCGCAACCAGACTGTTAGACGGTGCAGATCGCAGCCTCGCACATTAATCGCTGCATGTGTTGAATCTCTTAATATGACTGGCTGACAGCTTCACATTAACTACATAAATCGCTGGTGCGTCCAATATGGAAAGTAATGTAATAGTACCATGTTGTATTATAGTCACTTAGTCACTTGTATTGATTACACGTTAGGCCAAGGTCGCATTTGAAACATGGTGGATGAACAAGGCTCCCACAACACCCTAACATGAGGCTACTGGAATCCGTCTCTTTAACATCTTGCGATATATGGTATATACTGTACTGTATAGGGTCACCAGACCTTGTACAGTTTGGTGCATTACGTGTTTATTAACATAATAAGGGTTAGTGGTAATTGTTGTAGTGTGTTGACAACTGGCCGCCGATGTTGAGGGAGGGCGGGTGAAGGTGGCTGACCCAGTTAAACAATAGGTTCTCTCACACACAGTTGGAAGGTTAGGCCAGTCGACAATTATCGACTAATAGGTCGCGTTTTTTACGTTACGGTAACTAGCGTCACATAGGCGACCTACTGTCAAAAGTAACTGCTCACAAATACATACGTTTTCTATGCATCGGATTCGTTAGGTTAGGTGGGTTGATTGCGTTCGTACGTTTCTGGCTAGGTTAGCAGGTTGGAATTTTACGGAGAGGCTGCTTAGTGTGCTGGGCTCTGATCTTCACTACAGTTTTGCTTCGTGTACTTTGTCACTCATTTAATGTCAGGTGGCGCCGTCAGAGCATCTCATAAAGTTTACAAAAATAGGTTGAAGAGGTGAGGCCCAACACAGGACCTGTCTGGCATAGACCAGTAGGCCTACTTGGTGTAACTTGTTATTCATATGAATTTGCTGTTGTTAACTTTTGTTCCTAATCAGTGTTCCTTGTATCGGTTTGGGTAGCTTCCTTAACCTTGTATGTGGGTGTGTCTGTCTGTCTTGCCCACCCGTCGTCTTGATGTAATAAAAATATAATGATTGTATTATGGGTAAATCGTGTTGTATAGACGGCAGCTGTCACATTATTAACGTCGGGTTGCTATGGTAACCTTACCTTGTGTTGGTTTCGTGGACTAATGTCCCCCGCGGCCGGTCTCTAACCAGGTTGGTAGTCTGGTCAACCAGGCTGTTTAGACGCAGCTGCTCGCAGCGTGACCTACCAGTTGCAGGCAGTGCACACTGCCAGCGGGGAGTGTTGAGGTCGTAAGTTGTCAAGGCTGACATGACAGAGACTCCTGAAGGTATGTGGTCAGAACATTAATTTTTACCTTGCAGAGCAGTTGGCCATGATGGTCGGTGATTCATTGATTTGTGAGTTTTGAAGGTGAGTAAGCGAAGTTAGTTGACGCGATAAAGCACCTAAATTATTGGGATCGTCTCAAAGCCCTCCAAATGTACTCACTAGAAAGAAGACGCGAGAGATATCAAATAATATACACCTGGAAGATACTGGAGGGCCAAATACCAAATCTACACAGTAAAATAACAACGTACTGGAGTGAACGATATGGAAGAAAATGCAGAATAGAACCAGTGAAGAGCAGGGGTGCCATAGGCACAAGCAGAGAACACTGTATAAACATCAGAGGTCCGCGGTTGTTCAACACCCTCCCAGCAAGCATAAAAAATATTGCCGGAACAACCGTGGACATCTTCAAGAGGAAACTAGATTTATTCCTCCAAGGAGTGCCGGACCAACCGGGCTGTGGTGGGTATGTGGGCCTGCGGGCCGCTCCAAGCAACAGCCTAGTGGACCAAACTCTCACAAGTCGAGCCAGGCCACGGGCCGGACTTGGGGAGTAGAACTCCCAGAACTCCATCAACCAGGTATCAACCAGGTTATCGGTTAGTCTCTGGGAGCCCGGTGGTGGGAGGGCAGTGGCCATGGTGGGTGATCAGACGATGGCTTGACGGGTTATGATGGTTGTTGGGTGGAGGAGGTGAGAAGTGGCGGTGGTTGGGTCCTTGAGTGTGGGGGAGGTCACTGGAGGAAAGCGTGCGGGTGGTGGGGCGGCAAGGTTAAATCTTCGCCAGCATGGCTTCTCCTTCACACACTCCTCTATTTACGGAACACTGCTCATTTCTTCCTTTTAAGTTACTTGTTTGTGTATGTGCATATTCAGGGGCTATGATTTATTCGCGCGCGCGCACGTGCGTGTGTGTGTGTTGGCGGATATTTGGCCAGGGATGTAAGGGTTTGTGGCGACCTCCGGCAGGTGTTTGCCACCGAGGTACATAACTCATTCTCCGCTCCACCGGCCTCTTGCTCTTGGCAGCGTTTAAACTTGCATATTCATTGCAGGTCTGGTTTATTAGGGTCACCCTAGGGAGAGTTGCCACTTTATTAATGGTATTATCAAAATTCCTTTTTTTTATAGTTCCTTGGCAACATGTTTGATGTGCCAAACAGCACCTGATTGATAATGCTAAACGCTTCTGACTCCCTTTCTTGGAGAGGCTTGTTGTGTAGTCTTGTGGTGGGTCGTTCTATCTAATAATATTAATGTTGTTCTCTAGCACTTTGTGCTACGTGTGTGTGTGTGTGTGTGTGTGTGTGTGTGTGTGTGTGTGTGTGTGTGTGTGTGTGTGTGTGTGTGTGTGTGTGTGTGTGTGTGTGTGTGTGTGCGCGCGTGTGTGTGCGTGTGTGCGTGCGTGCGTTCTTGAGCGTCTTAATCCTGGGCTTGTGGATAATGTCTAATCTCCGTCAAGAACATTAAATGTTTCCACCTGATTATAAATGCGGTATTCGGCTTCTTTAGCTTGACATTTACCTTGATCTTTTGCAGTGAAAAGTTACGGATTGATTTGAGGATTCCCGGTCTCTCACAGGACCAAACTTGGACATCAACTGAAGCTCTAAAGAACTGGTCAACTTTTAAGCTCGAACGTTTGAAGAACTTTCTTAGCTGCAACGTCTGAACGACTTAAATACAGTGACATTTCTGGGGTCATCATTGTTTTTGTAAGCGAGAGTTGGGGAGGAGGAAGAGCATTTGCGTTTTGCCAGAGCTGTCTTGGCTGGCGTGAGGTGAGGATGGTGTACAGTGACCCGTGAGGGTGGCAGGAAAGGGGGGGGGGGGTTGTCAACCACGGCCCTGCTGGCCAGCGGGTCGACTCGTATGTTGCGTAAACCTAGCAGTAGGCTGGGATCCTGTGGCATTAAAGCAGGTGTAGACTGGCACTGTTGGTGGTGTAATACTTATATTTTTGTTGTGGTTATGGCTCTGAGGATAACTTCCGTTGGTTGAAGGAAGTAGAGTGTGAGGGGGGGGGTGACGTAGTAGGCTATTGATGCTGTGATAACCTGAGGTAATGGTGTGCTGTTGTAGTAAGTTGTGGTGCAGAAGTGGCGTGGTGGTTTGGGCGAGTTGAAGTGTTGAAGCGAGAGTTAAACCTCGAGATGGGGTGATAAGCTTGAGATTGGTTGCTTGACTGACAAGTTCCATTTTGCACCGGTGATGGTGATATCATTAGCGTCCAACGCGTGGTAACGCTTCAACAAACGTGGAAGAAAATGATCAGTTGTCTTTTCCCCCCCCCACACGTGTCCCCTCCCTCCCCCCCCCCTCCCATTAGAGCACCCACCCTACACGTGTTTATGATGGTGGTTGTTGGGGAGAGGGGTGGGGCGGGGGGGGGGGCGGCTGCGTGTGGACAGTAAACTTGCCACCTTGGCACTGTTCACCCTGGTCATAAACTGGGTAGTCCCTCCTATTAATAGATGGCGCGCGCATACACCCTCCCTGCCCTTCCTCCATTCCCCTCCCAACTCACCCCCTCTCTCCTCCCCTCTTTCCTCACCCCTCTCAACCCCCATTCCCCACTCTCCCCCCCTCCCGCACATGAATGTCTTTGGAACCAAAGAAGTGTCATAGTGGTAAACTGTAAATACAAGGTTAGGTCATGTTTTATAACAGGACTTATGAAACACATGAAGAGGCGACACTATCGCCGCAGGTGTGTGTGTGTGATGTACACACAAGTGATCCCTCAATAGGTGGGCGTGTGCCAGGCTGGCCCACGCTACACTACCCAACACGGAGTCAGTTACGCGGACCCAATACATCACCTACGTCGGTCTAGTTTTGACGTATTCGGCGTTCTCGTCACAGCAAGTTCAGTGGTATGATAGTCGAATAGCCCTAGACTGAATGGTTCCTACTCTGCACAAAGAAATAACAGGATATGAGACTAGGGGGTGTGGCAGGATGTGCAACATTGCCTCGTTGAAAATCAGAGGTGCAATAGGTACGCTGAGAAAGAACTCTTATCAACATCCAAGGGCCCAACACTTTGCAACACACACACACACACACACACACACACACACACACACACACACACACACACACACACACACACACACACACACACAACATACTATGCTATGTTGAGAGGCGGGACCAAAGAGCCAGAGCTCAACCCCCGCAAGCACAACTAGGTGAGTACACACACACACACACACACACACACACACACACACACACACACACACACACACACACACACACACACACACACACACACACACACACACATACACACACATACACACATATACACACATACACACATTCACTCACAGTCTCTGCATCTAAGGGGACATAAATGGCTGACCTCTCAGTGTTCACAAGACAACTTGATAAACACCTTCAAATGATACGTGATTAACCAGGCAGAGATCTGCGTGGAGCAGTAGTCAACCAGGAAGCCTGGTCAGAAGGGTAGAGGTGCCATAGGCATAATATGAGAGCACAGTCTGAACATCAGGGTCCACAGCTGTTCAACACCCTCTCAGCAAGCATTATATTGCATTATAAATTATAATTAATATTATAATTTATAATTAGCATTATAAATATTGCCGGAGCGAAGGTGGATGTATCCAAGAGGCAATTAGATAAGTTTCAAGAAATGCCGGACCAACCAGGCTGTAGTAGTCTAGTGGTGGGCTTGTGGGTCGCTCCAAGCAACAGCCTGTTGGACCAAGTTATCACAAGTCGCGCTTGGCCTGAGGCCGGGCTCGGGGAGTATAACAACTCCCAGAACCAGGTATGGTCAAGAGACCGGGCCGCAGGGATGTTGATCCTCGGAATCGGCACAAGGTTGGTAACCGTGAGACAAACATATAAGGTGTATATTTACTGTTGACCAGGGACCAGGTTTCAAGCACTTGCTAATGACCACTTACGTACACTGGTTACGAAACCTGTATATCATCTCAATTATGGTGACCACTTATATTAAACGGTTAATGAATCGCTTCGAGGTTGTCTAATAACAACAATAATAATCTTGTGTTGCAAAGTATGAGAGCTGTTAAAGTTGTATAAATACAAATTAAGCCACTATGCTCGAGCAAAGATGTACAGGTTTCGTACGTGGAGCTTAAAATGCTTGGGGTAAATCCTGGCCTTGTAGTTAGCCTCTTACATTGTGTACGATCCTGCTCACCAAATCTGTCGACGCCAGATCTTAATTACAGTAGTGAACATGACTTATTTTTTTATATATCATAAAAGTTTACAGTTTATACTGTTGTAGGTCTATTTTGGTTATCTTCATGATTTCGGGGCTTAGCGTCCCCGCGGCCCGGTCCTTGACCAGGCCACCTTTTTGTTACCCCCCCCCCCCTACAGGAAGCAGCCCATAGCAGCTGTCTGACTCCCAGGTACCTATTTACTGCCGAGTATCGGGGGGCATCAGGGTGTACGAAACTGCCCGTTTGTTTCCGTCTCCACCGGGGATCGAACCCGAAACCTCAGGACTACGAATCCGAAGCGCTGTCCACTCAGCTGTCAGGCTCCATATATATAGTGGCCGGGCGAGTTAAACTTCTTTACCAATCAGTTTAAGGTGGGCACCAAGAGCTGAGGTAGAGCCGGTGTCGGGCCAGCCAGCTGGGCCAGTGTACACAGCGCCGTATTAACCCACGCCGCAGCGCGCCATCTTGTCATAAATGACCAGCATATTTTCCCAGCCTCTCAAGTGTGGATTAATTATATAGAAAAGTGGATATACCTCGGGGTAAGTCCGTCAAGGTGAGAGTAGTGGGAGGTGTTGTGCTTCCAGGATGTGTAGCGTGGTGGGTAGGGTGTGAGCCTTGCCTTGGTGGGTAGGGTGTGAGCCTTGTCTCGGTGGGTAGGGTGTGAGCCTTGTCTCGGCGGGTAGGGTGTGAGCCTTGCCTCGGTGGGTAGGGTGTGAGCCTTGTCTCGGCGGGTAGGGTGTGAGCCTTGCCTCGGTGGGTAGGGTGTGAGCCTTGTCTCGGTGGGTAGGGTGTGAGCCTTGCCTCGGTGGGTAGGGTGTGAGCCTTGCCTCGGTGGGTAGGGTGTGAGCCTTGTCTCGGTGGGTAGGGTGTGAGCCTTGCCTCGGTGGGTAGGGTGTGAGCCTTGCCTCGGTGGGTAGGGTGTGAGCCTTGTCTCGGCGGGTAGGGTGTGAGCCTTGCCTCGGTGGGTAGGGTGTGAGCCTTGCCTCGGTGGGTAGGGTGTGAGCCTTGCCTCGGTGGGTAGGGTGTGAGCCTTGTCTCGGTGGGTAGGGTGTGAGCCTTGCCTCGGTGGGTAGGGTGTGAGCCTTGTCTCGGTGGGTAGGGTGTGAGCCTGCCTCGGTGGGTAGGGTGTGAGCCTTGCTCGGTGGGTAGGTGTGAGCCTTGCCTCGGTGGGTAGGGTGTGAGCCTTGCCTCGGTGGGTAGGGTGTGAGCCTTGCCTCGGTGGGTAGGGTGTGAGCCTTGCCTCGGTGGGTAGGGTGTGAGCCTTGCCTCGGTGGGTAGGGTGTGAGCCTTGCCTCGGCGGGTAGGGTGTGAGCCTTGCCTCGGCGGGTAGGGTGTGAGCCTTGCCTCGGCGGGTAGGGTGTGAGCCTTGCCTCGGTGGGTAGGGTGTGAGCCTTGCCTCGGTGGGTAGGGTGTGAGCCTTGCCTCGGTGGGTAGGGTGTGAGCCTTGCCTCGGTGGGTAGGTGTGAGCCTTGCCTCGGTGGTAGGGTGTGAGCCTTGCCTCGTGGGTAGGGTGTGAGCCTTGCTCGGTGGGTAGGGTGTGAGCCTTGCCTCGGTGGGTAGGGTTGAGCCTTGCCTCGGGTAGGGTGTGAGCCTTGCCTCGGTGGGTAGAGTGTGAACCTTGCCTCGGTGGGTAGGGTGCGAGCCTTGCCTATTGAATAGTAAGGNCCTTAATTATAGACCGGTATCATTGACAAGTGTAATAGTCAAAATATTGGAAAAAATCATTAAAACTAAATGGGTAGCACACCTGGAGAGAAATGATATAATATCAGACAGTATGGTTTTCGATCTGGTAGATCCTGTGTATCGAATTTACTCAGTTTTTATGATCGAGCAACAGAGATATTACAGGAAAGAGATGGTTGGGCTGACTGCATCTATCTGGACCTAAAAAAGGCTTTCGACAGAGTTCCACATAAGAGGTTGTTCTGGAAACTGGAAAATATTGGAGGAGTACAGGTACGCTTCTAACATGGATGAAAAACTTTCTGACTGATAGAAAAATGAGGGCTGTGATCAGAGGCAATGTATCGGACTGGAGAAATGTCACAAGTGGAGTACCACAGGGTTCAGTTCTTGCACCAGTGATGTTTATTGTCTACATAAATGATCTACCAGTTGGTATACAGAATTATATGAACATGTTTGCTGATGATGCTAAGATAATAGGAAGGATAAGAAATTTAGATGATTGTCATGCCCTTCAAGAAGACCTGGATAAAATAAGTATATGGAGCACCACTTGGCAAATGGAATTTAATGTTAATAAATGTCATGTTATGGAATGTGGAATAGGAGAACATAGACCCCACACAACCTATATATTATGTGAGAAATCTTTAAAGAACTCTGATAAAGAAAGAGATCTAGGGGTGGTTCTAGATAGAAAACTATCACCTGAAGACCACATAAAGAATATTGTGCAAGGAGCCTATGCTATGCTTTCTAACTTCAGAATTGCTTTTAAATACATGGATGGGGATATACTAAAGAAATTGTTCATGACTTTTGTTAGGCCAAAGCTAGAATATGCAGCTGTTGTTTGGTGCCCATATCTTAAGAAGCACATCAACAAACTGGAAAAGGTGCAAAGACATGCTACTAAGTGGCTCCCAGAACTGAAGGGTAAGAGCTACGAGGAAAGGTTAGAAGCATTAAATATGCCAAAACTAGAAGACAGAAGAAAAGAGGTGATATGATCACTACATACAAAATAGTAACAGGAATTGATAAAATCGACAGGAAAGATTTCCTGAGACCTGGAACTTCAAGAACAAGAGGTCATAGATATAAACTGGCTAAACACAGATGCCGAAGAAATATAAGAAAATTCACTTTCGCAAACAGAGTGGTAGACGGTTGGAACAAGTTGGGGGAGAAGGTGGTGGAGGCCAAGACCGTCAGTAGTTTCAAAGCGTTATATGACAAAGAGTGCTGGGAAGACGGGACACCACGAGCGTAGCTCTCATCCTGTAACTACACTTAGGTAATTACACCCACACTTAGGTAATTACACACACACACACACACACACACACACCACACACACACACACACACACACACACACACATACATCTCTCCCAGAGGGTATAGACTCATTCCTCTCAATGTTTGCTGACGACGCCAAAATTATGAGAAGGATTAAGACAGAGGAGGACAGCTTGAGGCTTCAAGAAGACCTGGACAAGCTGCAGGAATGGTCGAACAAATGGCTGTTAGAGTTTAACCCAAGCAAATGTAATGTAATGAAGATAGGGGTAGGAAGCAGGAGACCAGATACAAGGTACCATTTGGGAGATGAAATACTTCAAGAGTCAGAGAGAGAGAAAGACCTGGGGGTTAATATCACGCCAGACCTGTCCCCTGAACCTCATATCAAGAGGATAACATCAGCAGCATATGCCAGGTTGGCTAACATAAGAACGGCCTTTAGAAACTTGTGTAAGGAATCTTTCAGAACATTATATACCACATATGTCAGACCAATCCTGGAGTATGCGGCTCCAGCATGGAGTCCATATCTAGTCAAGCATAAGACTAAACTGGAAA
The DNA here is from genome assembly GCA_020271785.1 of Procambarus virginalis. Taxonomy (NCBI): domain Eukaryota; kingdom Metazoa; phylum Arthropoda; class Malacostraca; order Decapoda; family Cambaridae; genus Procambarus; species Procambarus virginalis. Next base: position 47,992,803 of record WNGS01042707.1, read on the forward strand.
AGGTTCAAAGGTTTGCCACCAGACTAGTCCCGAGCTGAGAGGTATGAGCTACGAGGAGAGACTACAGGAATTAAACCTCACTTCGTTGGAAGACAGAAGAGTTAGGGGGGACATGATCACCACATTCAAGATTCTCGGGAATCAACAGGGTTGATAAAGATAGGCTGTTTAACACAAGGGGCACACGCACTAGGGGACACAGGTGGAAACTGAGTGCCCAAATGAGCCACAGAGATATTAGAAAGAACTTTTTTAGTGTCAGAGTTGTTGACAAATGGAATGCATTAGGAAGCGATGTGGTGGAGGCTGACTCCATACACAGTTTCAAGTGTAGATATGATAGAGCCCAATGGGCTCAGGAAACTGTACACCTGTTGATTGACGGTTGAGAGGCGGGACCAAAGAGCCAGAGCTCAACCCCCGCAAGCACAACTAGGTGAGTACACACACACACACACACTCAAATTACTTTTTTATTTTTATTACTGAAGCTTAGTACTGTAGCCTTTTACTGGAGTATATATATTCAGTAGTTTGTTTGTAATAAATTAATGTTTATTGAGGCCTCGAATGGTTTCTTGATAGCACTTTGAGAACCTACATTATTTTACATATTTTATTTATATACAATGAAGCTGCACAAAAGGAAAAATTAATGGGTTGCTCTTTGTGCCAGAATAGCAAATACCTGTAACCTGTTATTTGTTTTATCATTAATTTGTTCCATTTTGTTACACTCTGGATTAGACCTCCCTTATCTCAAAATTTGACATTTTTTAATTTTCCAAATACTGTAGCTTCATATGATGCTTACAAAAATATTGCTCAACCTAAAAAAAAAAAAAGGCAACTGGAGTTGTTTATAACCCTGCATATGAATATATCATTCACTATACAATAAGTTACAGTTAGTGTGTGTAGATGCCTTACTCCTTTGGGAACCTCTCTCCAAATTGGTGGCCATAAAAAGAGGCAATAGCCAGAATTTTTAAGTTTTGGTCTCTACCCTGTCCTAGACTGCTAATGTGGGAATTTTCAATTTGGATTAAGGGTTTCCTTGCGATGATTTCGGGGCTGCCCGTGATGCTTGCTAGTGTGTTTGTTCTAAGGTTGCTCAAGTGACTAAATCGGCTTTGGAGCATATTAGCACTATAGAGTACCAAGGTACACAGTCCCCATATTAAGAACCCATTCTATTGGCATCATTGGACCTATCCCACGTCTTGCCCCATAATCTTCCTTTCCATTATGATGGTTGTCTACATGTTGCAAGAGATAATTAGTGTGCCAGGTATAAATAAATGGCTAGGTATAATTGCCTATAAATATGGCTTCTGTATCACTAAAGGTTAGCACTGAAGACGAGCATCTTCCCTTCAGCATGATTAAATTTTTTCATTTTAATTACTTGCATATCAAAAGTTGAAATGCAAAAGTGTTTACTGATATCATCTGTAGAAAATAACATGGCTACATTTACAATAAATGTTAATAGATTGATTATAATATCACTGACACTAACAACAAGGTTGTTGGATAAAAACCCACACTTGGGTACTTGTGAAATTTATGTAAGGAATTTACACAGTCTTTCGCACTCTCCTGCGTACTTTATCAAGGTCTAAGTGTGTGATTAGGACGAGATTTACATCTCATTGTCTAACGAATCCATTGATTAATGAATAATTGATTCATTCGATGTAGAGATGTAAGTCTCGTCCTAATCACACACTTGGACCTTGATAAAGCACTCAGGAGAGTGTGAAACACTTGGTGTAAATTCCTTACATAAATTTCACAAATACACAAGTGTGGGTTTTTATCATGTTATTGCGTCTGTTTGAAGACATTACCATTACTAACAAGATTATTTTTATAGATGGTGAGGTTATTAAAGATTAATTTTGAAAAACAGGCTAGATGCTCCATTAATGTTGGAATTTGTTTAGCTTTAATAATACATTTTATATTTTTATTTGAAAATCCACTTTGGAAGAATTTTCTTAAATTCAATTAATTACAATGATGTATTTTACTATCCAAGGCTTTTCTTGGATAGTTTTTGTATCCAAGTTTTAATTTTCAATTAAATTTGGATAGTTTTTCTATCTTAAAAAAAATTAATTTTTTTAAATTTTCTAATTTTAATTTTTTTCAATTATCTAATTGAATTTTTTTTTCAATTATCAGAAAGATGGTTCTGAAAAAAATTTAACTCGAGTAACATGAACTCATAATAAAAAACAAGTAAATGTGTACTGCTTGGTTTATGTGGGTAGAATTCTTGAGGCTAGCCATCATTCTCCGGCACTCTTGGGACTAGCCGTGGTCCTCCCAGCACTCTTGGGACTAGCCGTGGTCCTCCCAGCACTCTTGGGACTAGCCGTGGTCCTCCCAGCACTCTTGGGGCTACCCGTGGTCTTCCGGCACTTTTGGGGCTAGCCGTGGTCCTCCCGGTACTCTTGGGCTAGCCGTGGTCCTCCCGGTACTCTTGGGGCTACCCGTGGTCTTCCAGCACTTTTCGGGCTAGCCGTGGTCCTCCCGGCACTCTTGGGGCTAGCCATGGTCCTCCCGGCACTCTTGGTGCTATCCGTGGTCCTCCCGGCACTCTTGGGGCTAGCCATGGTCCTCCCGGCACTCTTGGGGCTAGCCGTGGTCCTCCCGGCACGCTTGAGAACTATTGTGTTGATAATTATTGAAACACTTTTAACCAAAATACTAGTTGAAGTTTAAAAAAATATTCCTTACAAATGACAAAGGTTAAATAATACTGATTGGGAAATATGCTTCCACTGTGTTAATGGTAGCCCAATCTGCACTCCCAATCCTACTTTAACCCTTCATAATTAGCACTTCTTTAGTTTACTCTGACCTGGTAGTATGTTTGATGAAAACTTACTTTTTTTTTAGATAATTTCTATGTTTGATATTTAATGCCACACTTTAGGCCTCTTTTTTTTCACTAGAAGTGGCTGTTGACGTGTGACTTTGCTCTATAGGTCACTTTATTATAATAAATTCTCACCACCTTGATTTATTATTAATTGTAATTTTCATGCATTCAATAAGTGGTTAGACATTTGTTTGTATGATGAAAACAAAATATTTAGACTTCGTCCATTGGGAATTCGGTTCTTAAGTGGCTTCGTGCTGCATGGTTTATATTTAATAACAAAACATCTTTGGATATGTGAGTGAAACATTATACCTGTGGTAATGCTGCTTTGCCTGCTGACCCTAAAAGTAGCTAGTTAGAAGTGTGTGTAACATGTTGAATGTGTAGGATCCTCCACAGGAGAGGAATTTTGGTTAAGGAGCTAACATTCATTCAGTTAAGAGAGTATTCATTTAAATTATGCAAAAAAATCCTTTCAAAACATGAAGAATGAGGAGCATTTAAATGTTGAAGTGCGAGGTGCATGACTGAAAGTGTGCTAGCTACAAGGTCTTAGTTTGACTTTATACAGTTTTGTATTTTAATAGAATTACTGTAACAATATTACTGATGAAGACTAAGATACAAGGCCTGCAATTTCCTATGCTCCTATATACAGTACGTTGTATATTTAACCTGCATTGTTAGATTTACAATGCAGGTTAGATATACTGTATTAGATATTAGGGTCATTGATTTGTGGAAGCAAATACTGCATAACATAACAGAAGTAGGATCCCTTGATTGTTTCAAACATTGTTTTCACATGTATATAAATGAGATTGGGTGCATGTAAATAGCAGCTGCCTCGTATGGGCCAATAGGTCTTCTGCAGTTACCTTTAAGGGAAGGGAGTTATCAGATGAAAGTGCCAATCCATTACAACTATATAGTACTGTACTTGGAAGGGATCAGGATTTGGTATGGGACGGGGAAAAGGAATGGCGAGCCAACTATTTGGACGGTTGGGGATTGAACGCCGCCCTACTGGGACCGACTAAAGAGTCTAAATCTGTATTCCCATGAGGGCAGGCGGGAGAGATACATAATAATTTACACATGGAAAATAGTAGAGGGGATGGTCCCAAACCTACACACAGAAATAAATTGCATGTTCCCTGTATGACAGAGAATAACTTTAATATACTGCAGTAGCCCACCAGAACAATGTGTCTGTTTCACCCCCACAAGTAGAATGTGAATGAAGGTTGATGGCTGGACAGGGATCTTTACGAACCCAACACTAATGGCATATCAGAGTTTTAGTTATCTTAGTACCTGATCCTGACTTGGCCCTTAAAAATTAAAAAAAAAAATCATAATTTGCATAACTGCGACAGAATGAAAAACTGTCAGGGTCAAAATGCCTATTTTATTACTCTGTGCAATGCAGGCAAGTCGAAAATTGGCTGCACTAACGTCAACGAGCCAAGGACCTGACAAACATGGGCTCCTGGAAAAGAAGAGCAGTATTCTTTAATACTTTTTTCAATCTCTTCTTAAATTAAATTACAGAAGAAAACTCCCCACCAAGCAAAATCAGACTCCAATACTAGGCAAGGAAGGCCTTAGGCCAGACAAGG
>WNGS01042707.1:48019060-48030664 GCA_020271785.1 Procambarus virginalis
TCTTCCTAGCACTCACTGATAGGTCAGCATTACCAGTAAAAATGCATGCTCTCACTTCCCTTTCGGTTCTCTTCCCCCCCCCCCCCGTCCCCACCACCACCACCACCACCAACCCCACTTCACCACCGCCACACTCCCATTACCCTCACCGCCACCACCACCACCTCTTGAGCTGAGCCAAGTGCTGCTGCCCTTCTTTGTACGTCAACGAAAATAGATCTAATGTTTTTACGCTCAGTAGTCGGGATCAATTTTGTGGAACTGTGACTACATTATCAGCGCCTTGAGTGTGGCGGCAGAGCAAAGACACCAGAAGTTGTGAGGAGAGGCTAGACAAGAGATAGTTTGGTGAGAGACTTTCATCCTCCGTGTTGGTACTCCGACCCTCGCAGTCCGACCTTTACACGGCTTCCCCCCACCACAGTGCACACCTCGTAAATTTAGTATGCGTCAGGAATGTCATGCACATGGTCTAGCTGCCGCTGGTTTGGGTTCGTATGCGCCTCGGTGGTAGTAGAGTGGCGAGGGGGCAGCGGGAGAGGAGGAAGGACGGTGAGAGAGGACTAGCCTGGCAGCAGCCCACAAGGGCAGAGGAGTAAGTATCAGCAGCCAGTGAAGAGAAGGTGGGTGGGGGGGGGGGGAGATGTAGCAGTAGCCTGAGGAGGGTGAGAGCGACAGCTGGCAGGGTCATGGGTTTGCGTCACCGTGGGTTGGTCAGTAGCACCTGCCGGTTCCTACCTGCGTCTTAGCGGAAATGCCTTACATGGGCCCATCACACGCTCCTCTGCTCCTCTCCCCGCCACCACACACTTGTTACGACAATCATTAAGAAGCCACCGTCACAAGCTTCAGGCTCAGTATTATTCTATACCACAGATTCATTATTCCATATCTTTATACTGAAAGACACTCGCGTGCTGTCTCATGTATATTGGAAAGCCTTACATGTATCTGTTATTATTCCAGTACTAGACTTAACCCTAAATGGCTAATAGGTCTGGTAGAGGTTTATGCTGTCAGAGGACAGGACAGACAATCTCTGGTTGGGTTGTGGCACCGTTCTTGGGAGGGTCTTCACGGAGTCACGTTGGTTTATAGTACCATTGTTGAGAGGGGCTTGACCTGGTTGGTTTATTTGACACTTTTGGGAGGAACTTCAAGAAGCTCTCTCTAGCTGAGGGCGAGTCACAATAACGTGGCTGGAGAGTTGATATCCAACCCACACAATGGTCCAGCACGGACCGCAACGTCGTCCTCTCTTCATTTTCAGATGTGTGGGGGTTGGATACCACCTCTAGCCGGTGCAGTTTGTTTTCTTAGTCTGTATCCATGTCCTTCTTGGGGGCAACTCTGTACATAAAGTTTCTAAAGTCTTGTCATCAGGTTATTGCCTTATATTGAACGCTTATAAGGTCATCTCTAATCATTTATCCTCGTGATAAGATGCTTTAGTGCTATGATCCCTGAAGGTGTTATCAGTAGACACAATTACATCAGCATGTTTTGAGTTTTTTCTAGAGATGTGATAAGATGTCTCTTTTTTTTATATGACGCATCGTGTTATGTTAGTGTTCCTGATAACGATTTATTCTTCTGTCAAGCAACTTGTCATCATTTATTTCCTTATGTTATTGCCAGCCTCGCTGTCATCGGGTAATGAGGTTTATGTTGTCCTTGGTAGGCCTATTGTATACAAATATAGTGTTAGGTTCCACACACAGTGAACAAGGCTTTCACTGTACGCTCGCCACAGTACCTCAGAGATCTGATCAGCGAGGGCTTCTCTCCTGTACACGTCCATTCACGACATTAGCCCAGCCACTTGGAGTGGACGGTAGAGCGATGGTCTCCCTTCATGCGGGTCGGCGTTCAATCCTCGACCGTCCAAGTGGTTGGGCACCATTCCTTCCCTTCACTCCGTCCCATCCCAAATCATTATCCTGACCGATTGATAAAGTATTAAGCCACACACAAGAGGTGGCACGGGCATGAATAGCCCGTGATATCCTGACCCTTTCCAAGTGCTATATATAGTCGTAATGGCTTGGCGCTTTCCACACAAGTTACAGCCCCTCTCCTGTGCCAGGTAAGTCCACCACGGGCTCACCATAGCCCGTGCTACCTGGGACTTTTTGTACCAAGTAGTGAATCTTAAACCACAAGAACAACAACTTGGCGCTTTCTCCTGATAGTTCCCTCCGCAGTGTTTCCCCGACTGACGTAAGTTATTGGCTGGAGGAGTGTTTGAGCGTCGGAGTGGAGACTAAATATTCCAGTGTTGAGAGTGAAATGCCAGAAGGTCAGAAGTTGTGTTAGCAGCTAGTAAATAAAAGTGAAAATATGAAACCTGCAGCAGTGTGACTGAAATGCCAGAGGTAAAGTTTGGTGTCCGCCGGGTGTATAGACAAAGTGTATTTTTAATGTAAGCAAAATCTTTTTGTTATGTTTTTTTTCCGTGCACTTCCGCAGAGAACGAGTGAGAGTAAGTTAGGTGTTGGTAGTAAGAGCGGGTCTGGTGGGTCGCCGCTGTTGTTGTAAAGAAATTCTCGGCTCTGCCTTTCCCTGCATTATACCACAGGTACGACACATTCCCCTTCACCATTTACTAGTCGTCTCCCTGACACGCGCAGCGCACTCCTCTCCTAACTTAGTTCCCTTTGGTAGTCAACGGCGAGGAAAACACCGCCTGTGAGTTTTTTTTTTGGTGGGATCTGTGATGAACTAAGTGGTGCGGTGCGGTGTGTTGGTGACGAACTAAGTGGTGTGAACTAAGGTGTGGTGTGTTGGTGACGAACTAAGTGGTGTGAACTAAGGTGCGGTGTGTTGGAGGTACGAGGGCAGGATGTGAGTCAAGAGTTACCACATACTGGGGATGCCATTCCTGGTACCACCACTTCTGGGAAGTCTCCATTCCTAAACACTCATTCCACGATGAAAGTTGCTGCTGGCTCTATCTTTCCCTTATATGCCTTCTCTTCTCCTTATCTCTATTATCTCCTGTTTTTTTGTCTCCCCCCTCCGTTATTTCCTTTATTGTGTCCTCTTCTTCTCTTCATCACCACCCTCTCTCCCCTTTATCATCTCTCTAGCTTTTGGATTTGTCAGGGATGAATTCATGTAGCTAGGCCTATCAAACCCAGAAGAGTGATTGAGTGTCTTTTACACTCAGTCTGCCAATCTTGCACTCAAGAGTCTGCCAGTCTTGAGTTTACTCATTAAGTCTGCATCCTCCGCACGTCATTTGGGTGCAAGGGAGGCGCTCGACGTTGGGTTTTGTCGTACTGGGCTCCTCATCCCTCGATACGATGGAGATGAATGAGAGAAGTTTAGATTCAGGAAAGACCTGGGTAAATACTAGTTTAGAAACAAGGTTGTTGAGCTGTGGAATCAGTTACTGGGTAACATATTAGACGTGGGCTAGCTATATGGTTTCAAGTGTATGTTAGACATTTGTATGAATGAGTTAGGGTGGACATAAATAGGGGCTGCCTTGCATGGGCCAAATAGGCCTACGTTACTTTTCTTTCTTGTGTTTCTGACAGCACCAGCAGGGTGCCGGTCGGCCGAGCGGACATCTCACTGGACTTGTGATCCTGTGGTCCTGGGTTCGATCCCAGGCGCCGGCGAGTAACCTCTTGTGCCTATACCAGCAGCGTTGTCATATTTACCGTACCAGCAATTATCGCCCCTCATCTCGTGTGTGAGTATTGGCTCACCTGCTTAATGGGGTTATGGGAGTCCTCCTGAGCCCGGCCACACTCAACTTGCGAGTTTACTTACATGTTGTTCATGTAAACAGTAAACAATTTTTGTAAGCCTGTTCAAAGTAAAGGGGCTTGTTTACTTATATACGATCACCTTATTAAGGTGATGTGGACCTGCAGGCTGCGAACAGTAATAACCTTGACTGGTCAGGCGGTCAGAGGGCGGCATGGTAAACTAAACAGGCTGGAGGTATATGCTCGACACGTTGTCAAAACATAACTATAAAGATGTGTAGTATTTAAAATCGATGAAGAAGAACAAACCCTTCGACAGAGAGCATGATCCCATTGAATAATGCAGACGGACCAGCATGCAGGTTTGCATGCGGCAATCATGAAATGTCATGGACGAGCCTTGTTCAGAGCTTGTTAGGGAGGCTTATCACGAGGGAAGAGCAGAAGGTGTCGCAGCTTGGCCTGTGTATGCTGTAGCCTTGGCAACATCGTCTCGACTTTATGCCATTTTTTAGGGTTTATTAATTACCAACCTCAGCGTAGGCTGAATACACTTTCGCCTTTCTCAGTGGTACAAGGGTTTGATATATTTTTACACTATTATGTAGAGGTTCTTGGGCTTCTGTTCGTGCATACGCTTTTTTTTATTGAGCCTCACGCTGACGGTGCTTGTGATACACTAGCTCGAAATTTGTGAAATGTTTACCCGTGTGTGTGTGTGTGTGTGTGTGTGTGTGTGTGTGTGTGTGTGTGTGTGTGTGTGTGTGTGTGTGTGTGTGTGTGTGTGTGTGTGTGTAAACATGCTGTGGTAATTGGATTTATTTGCCCTGGAAAAGGGGATTAGCGCTTCGAGAATATATTAGCCATTGTGAGCCGTGGAGACGACAGAATACCAAGGTTTGGTGCGTTACAGGGGGGTCCTGAATGGCCGAGCACCTACGTGTGTGGGTGACTGTCTTGCGGCTTCACTAATTTATCCACTTCAGTCGTGCCAGAGTTTTTTGTATTATTATTAGTCTCTCCAACGAGGAATGTGTAGGGAATTTGTCTGTCTGACAATACAATATAAACGAAAATGGGTTTATTTGCTTTAAAGTCCAAACTCAAGGTCATAGAGGTTGTATGTTGAGCTCGACTGTGTTTATCTATGCTTGTTTTCATCTATGTAATGAAGACTATATAGGCTTGAGATGCCACCAGCAAACCTAGCAGTGGGGTGTGTGCCGTAGGAGCTGTAAAGGGTATACACAGTGCTTAAGTTTAAAAGTCAGAGGTCACGACAATCAGGGTTGCATGTAAAACCACTTGGTAACCCTGGCGCGCGTTGGTGTCACTGCTCTCTTCCTCTTCGCCTCTTTATTGCTCTTGTAAAAACTTTTCTAAATTGCTCACTATATTATTATAGTTATATATATATATATATATATATATATATATATATATATATATATATATATATATATATATATATATATATATATATATATATATATATGTGTGTGATTTTTTTAAATACAGTTGTATATTTTTTCTCGTATAAAATGCTGTATATTCCTATAGTCTCGTCTCTTGCAACTGATGCACTTTTTAATAATTTACTTATTAAAACTACAGTATAAACTAATTTCTTATGTGAGCAGACTGTCGAGGTCTTCTCAACTTTGCGAAATTGTTCTTATTTTACTCTATAAAAGAAAGTACTTGAAGATGCGTAAGAGCCTTTCAGACAAAGAGATTTCCACCAGTGGTGTTCTTGTTTATAAAATACCACCGCTCCAAGCAACAGCCTGGTGGACCAAACTCTCACAAGTCAAGCCTGGCCTCGGGCCGGGCTTGGGGAGTAGAACTCCCAGAACCTCATCAAGCAGGCTAGTACTGCAAAATTTGGTGGTCTGGAGAAGGTGCCGAGAATCTTTTTTTTGACCGGATCCATTTAATGAAACGCCTAAACTACTGAAAACACTTAATCCCCCCCCCCCCCTTCAAATTAGTCTGCTCCCTGGAGGTAAAGCCTGACTGAGGAGTCAATAAACTTCTGATAATATTAGAGAAATTTCCAAATATGCACAATTGATAATTTCTTAAGAAACCGGATGGTACATTGCGTGCCATGGTAGAAGGTGTATAATATGCCCATTGGAAAGAAGGGTGCAGTAGATAGTCAATTTCCTAAACATTATGGCCGCAAGGCTTTTAAACATAGTTCCTCTAAATATATAATGGCCATTACTAATTCTCCGCCTACTACTGTGTTCGTGAGGGAGCTTGATAAGTCCTGCAAAGAGCACCTGTGGTTCATCAGACAGCGAGCACCAACCACCAACAGCTTGGCTCATAAAGCCACCTGCTCGAGGAAGAACTATCCGACCTAGACCTAGGTGGTGGACCTAGAACTAGGTCCACCAAGCAACAGCCTGGTGGACCAAGCTCTCACAAGTCGAGCCTGGCCTCGGGCCGGGCTTGGGGAGTAGAAGAACTCCCAGAACCCCATCAAGCAGGTATCATCACCTTCAGAGGCCCAAGACTATTCAACACGCTTCCACTACACATAACATCGGGGCATAACTGGCCGACCCCCTCACAGTGTTCAAGAGAGAACTCGATAAACACCTCCAGAGGGTACCCGATCAACCAGGCTGTGATTCATACGTCAGGAACGCGAGCAGCCGCGTTCAACAACCTGGTTTACCTGTCCAGCATCCAGGAGGCCTGGTCGGGGACCGGGCCGTTGAGCCACGAAATGATGGCAAGGTAAGATAGGTCATCGGTCCCTGGTCAGAGGCGCTGCTTACCGGAACCCCCGCGACCTAGATCCAAGGAAACTTCAAACCATGAATGCTATTTGTGAAAGTTAATTTTTTAATAAAATCTGAAAATATTTGAGAATAGGCTAGGATTATGTACTTGTTTATAGGGTTACATATGTAGGTTATAACTCCAATTACTGCGTGGTATTATGGAAACACATTCGATGGATATTTTCAAGTGAACATTTGGAGATTGAAGGGGGGGGGGCATGGTGGGTCAAATTTCCGGCAATTTTTATATTGTTCTGTGAAAAGTGGGAACCTAACACATGTGAGAGAGATACCGCAAGGTAATAATTGGTGTCGATTTCCACCAACCAAAACATTTTGGATTTGTCCGTAACTGTGAGTTGTATATATAGCAGAGTGAAGTGTGTAGCGGCACACAGTGTGTGTAACGGAGTTTATTATTATTATTATTTTCTACCACAGACGTGGCCATACATTTACAATGCTAACCAGCATATATACATTTTCTTCTGTCCTCCATGGACAGGGTTAGAGATGTGTTAAACATATAGTTCAAGGGTTTATTGAACAATCAACCACTGAAGGTGAGTCGGTGCTTTTAAAATGCTAAGAAGCTATGTGTAACGAGTGGTGGCGGGGGCTACCAGTGACTATGGGTAGCAGGTGTGTGGCAGGTGTCGTGTGGTGGTGGCGGGGGCTACCAGTGACTATGGGTAGCAGGTGTGTGGCAGGTGTCGTGTGGTGGTGGCGGGGGCTACCAGTGACTATGGGTAACAGGTGTGTGGCAGGTGTCCTGTGTTGGTGGCGGGGGCTACCAGTGACCATGGGTAGCAGGTGTCGTGTGTTGGTGGCGGGGCTACCAGTGACTATGGGTAACAGGTGTGTGGCAGGTGTCGTGTGTTGGTGGCGGGGGCTACCAGTGACCATGGGTAACAGGTGTGTGGCAGGTGTTCTGTGTTGGTGGCTGAGGCTACCAGTGACCATGGGTAGCAGGTGTGTGGCAGGTGTCGTGTGGTGGTGGCGGGGGCTACCAGTGACCATGGGTAGCAGGTGTGTGGCAGGTGTCGTGTGGTGGTGGCGGGGGCTACCAGTGACCATGGGTAGCAGGTGTGTGGCAGGTGTCGTGTGGTGGTGGCGGGGGCTACCAGTGACCATGGGTAGCAGGTGTGTGGCAGGTGTCGTGTGGTGGTGGCGGGGGCTACCAGTGACTATGGGTAGCAGGTGTGTGGCAGGTGTCGTGTGGTGGTGGCGGGGGCTACCAGTGACCATGGGTAGCAGGTGTGTGGCAGGTGTCGTGTGGTGGTGGCGGGGGCTACCAGTGACCATGGGTAGCAGGTGTGTGGCAGGTGTCGTGTGGTGGTGGCGGGGGCTACCAGTGACCATGGGTAGCAGGTGTGTGGCAGGTGTCGTGTGGTGGTGGCGGGGGCTACCAGTGACCATGGGTAGCAGGTGTCGTGTGGTGGTCAACCCGTCCACCTTCACCACCTTGGAGCCACTCACCTGCTGTCTTGCACTTCTGCACACTTGACCCATCTCTGCCACTTTCCTCGTTTTCTACCAACCCCCCTTTCCCTACTCGACCACTTGGGCTGGACGGTAGAGCTACGGTCTCGCTTCATGCAGGTCGGCGTTCAATCCCCGACCGTCCAAGTCGTTGGGCACCATTCCTTCCCCCTGCCCCATGTCAAATCCTTAAATCCTTATCCCACCCAAGGCCTATATAGTCATAATGGCTTAGCGCTTTCCCTGGCGGGAGGGGGGGGGTAAATCAGAGGGAAAGATCCGATAGTGGTGGCCGCACCCAGGTAAACACTGTACAGTTATATAGTTATATATATATATATATATATATATATATATATATATATATATATATATATATATATATATATATCTTATATATATATATGTCGTACCCTAGTAGCCAGAACTCACTTTTTGGCCTACTACGCAAGGCCCCATTTGCCTAATAAGCCAAGTTTTCCTGAATTAATATATTTTCTCTAATTTTTTCTTATGAAATGATAAAGCTACCCATTTCATTATGTATGAGGTAATTTTTTTTATTGGAGTTAAAATTAATGTAGATATATGACCGAACCTAACCAACCCTACCTAACCTAACCTATCTTTATAGGTTAGGTTTGGTTAGGTAGCCGAAATAGTTAGGTTAGGTTAGGTTAGGTAGGTTAGGTAGTCGAAAAACAATTAATTCATTAAAACTTGGCCTATTAGGCAATTTGGCCTTGCATAGTTGGCTGAGAAATGCGTTCTGGCTACTAGGTACGACTATATATATATATAGATATATGATAAGATATATATTATATATATATAGATATATATATATATATATATATATATATATATATAGATATATATATATATATATATATATATATATATATATCTATATATATATATATATATAATATATATATATATATATATATATATATATATATATATATATATATATATAAAGACATACACAAGTTATTGCAGCGTTCCGGGTCGGTCCTTAATCCTAATTTCCCCCGGAATACAACCCGCCAAATGGTTTACCAACCAGGTACCCATTCACTGCTGGGTGAACAGAGGCTACAGTTATGAATTGGCGCCCGGTTATAGGTCACCAGATGGTGACCTATAACCTTAGCATTTACTGACCAGCTTGTGAAAATCAATCGAACTTAGCTTGGGAAACATCACAATGCAGATTATGACTTATGTTGCTCGGAAATATAAATTTACACATTTACAAGTCCTAAAATAAGACTGTCATTGTAGTAGGGAATTCCAGGAAGCAGTACAGATGGTCACATGAAAATGGTGTTTAGGCATTAACCAGCCAATGGTTGTCTTGCCTTACCTTTCGATGATTACTAAGATCAACGATCCCATGGCCCGGTCTCTGACCAGACCTCTTGTTGGTGACCTAGTAAACAGGGCTGTTCAATGTGACTCCTCGCAGCCTTATGTATCAATCACAGCCTGGTTGATCAAGCAGCATCCGGAAAATACAAACACCCTTATTAATTAACAGTGATAAACGGATACTAAACAGTCTTCTAACGGATATGTAATCAAGGGGACAGCGGTGCTTGGGCTATTTTGGATTGCCAGCAACAAATACCAACAGCCGAATCGACCAGACCGTTCATCAGGAGGCCTTGCCACAAACCGGACCGCGGGTTCATTGATCCCTGGAAGCGCTTCAAGGTAACCTAACCCCGTGCAAATATCTCTTTGCTCCTTGCTGTTGCACCAGCCTCGCCTGTAGGCTTCTCCTTACCAACCCGTGGAGACGTTGTCTAGTGAAGATGATTGCAATGTGTTGGAGTTGAGAGTGAAGTGAAGGTTGAAGTCACGAGTGGCCAAGTAGCGGCAGGACGTCATCTTGGGTTTTTTTTTGTTTTCGGAAGGTGTGGTCGGATGCCCAGCGTCATGATAAGACCATTATCACCACTGACACGATTACACTACTTAGTTACTCGACAAACTATTTTATTTATTTCGATAATGACTAAAACGCCATTTTTGGTGGTCTGGCCTTGTGCTGTAACCTCAGGAATGTGTTGAAATGTGCGGCGGTTAGTTATATTGACCTGTTGTCTTGAGGATATATATATCCTCATATATAACCTATATATAACATATTGGCCACCAAGCCCAAGGTAGAGGTGTGTACTTACCTAATTGTGCTTGCGGGGGTTGAGCTCTGGCTCTTTGGTCAGATCTTTGTGTGTGTGTGTGAGATCGTGTACGAGCCGACTGGCACTCGACAACTGCCCTCGGGTATTTAGATTAGAGTATCCAAGGTTGTCTCCAATGTTCGGTCCACGCTGGTCAAGGCTACGGGTTAAGCATTTGGTTTGGCTTCAACCTGTTATTTTCAAATAATCTGATTGAATTTGACTTTTAAATATTACCTTAAGATCTATTTCAATGCATTGTTTTGTGTGCGCGTTGTAAATTGTTAAAGGTTACAATTAGATATAGTGGCGTAATGGGTTTTGAAAAGGGTGTCGGGTGGCAGAAGTGAATATTGGACGGGTGTTGGGTGTCAGAAGAGTGTGGAAGGTGTGTGGCGGAGCGAGGTGGATAGTTGTTGTGTGTAAGTGTGTAATGAACCGGTCCGTGGTGATATAATCCAGTAGGAGGTCGCGTTGTGCGTGATGCTTCTCACATGGTGATGCTGAAACCAGTTCTAGAAGACTTAAGACGTGCTGAATTATTTGAACTTGCATTGAATAGCAGTCTGAGTACCAAGGTTAAATGTGATGGGAGTTGGTGGTAGTGGTAGCGATGGACACGCGGAAGGCAATGATGATGCCTGGTGGTGTGGTAGCGGGTTATCCCAGGTGGAATGGATCAACTTGGGTGGACTTGCTTGGGAGAGGGGGGGGTGTGGAGGACGTGTGTGTGTTTTAGATGGCATGGGACTGGTGTGTCCAAACCTGTACCTCACACGAGTTTTTCCCTAGTTATTATCAGGACTGGCTTGGCTGGTTTTGTGTGGTGGTGTCCTGTGGGCCTGTCCGCCAGTGTTGCAACGGGTGGTCGCAGCGCTGCCAATCGCACCCTCCTGACACACCCTGCTTCATTTATCTCTGAAACTGGTTTGGTTGGAACAATAAAAACTTGCTCATTTTACCACTGAAAGATAGTTTTCCTGGCTGTAAAATGCAATATTTCCCCTCCCCGCATAATAAGACGTCATTTCCCCCATTCTTTATGAATGTTACAACTATGATGGGGGAAATTAAAGCTGAAAGTCATCATTGCTGGGTAAAAGGTATTAAATAATAATACCTATGATAATAAAATACCTTATAATAAAAAATTATTGCCCGCAACGCTGTGCGTATTAGTGGCTTTGGGCATATTATGTACTAGCTCTACCTAGAAATCCAACATGGTTTGTAAATCATTTTGATGTATGTACTTTTACCTAAATAAACAGATTATTATTATTATTATTATTGTTAGTGGATAATTGCCACAAGTATGTACTTCCAGTTGCACATTTACCCAACTCTGATTTTTGTTTTCAAATAGTTACTGCTGTATTGTGTCACGGTACAACCCACATAATTAAAAAGGTG
>WNGS01042707.1:48054072-48071317 GCA_020271785.1 Procambarus virginalis
CTCCTCCCATCTCTCTCTCCCTCTCTCTCCCTCTCTCTCTTTCCTCTCTCTCTCTTCCTCTTCTCTCCCTTTCTCTCTCTATCTCTCTCTCTCTCTCTCTCTCTCTCTCCTCTCTCTCTCTCTCTCTCTCCTTTCTCTTCTCATCCTCCCTCTTTCCTTCTTCTCCCCTCTCTCCTCCCTCCCCCCTCTCTCTCCTTCCACTCCTCTCCTCTCTCTCCCTCTCTCTCTCTCCTCCCCCCCCTCTCTCCCTCTCCTCCGCCTCTCCTCCTCCCTCTCTCTCTCTCTCTTCCTCTCTCTCTCCCATTCCCTCCTCTACTCCCCTCTCACCTCTCTCTCTCCCTCTCCTCTCTCCCCTCTCCTCCTTCTCCCTACTCCTCTCTCTACTTCCTCAATCTCTCTGCTGCACTCTTCATTCTCTCTACTCCCAACGGCCTCTCATCTCACGCCTCTCGTCTCTCCCTCACTCTTCTCTCTCTCTCCTCTCTCTCCCTCTGTCTCTCTGTTCCTCTCAACCATCTCTCGTCGCTTCCCTCGCCCTTGTCTCCTTCACACCACACAACCACACTCTACCACCTTGCGTCAGTACTGCGATGCTTACAAGAATGGCTGGTAGGTCAGTACTTAACGGTTAACCCCCTCCAAGTCCTCTTGTTTCAACTGTCCTCTTTACTCCAATGCCGTGATGCAATAACCTACATGCTGAGATGAATGGATAAGTCCTTAATTTATTGCTGCCCTTGACAAGACATAATCTTTATGTTGCTGCTCTGTGTTGCAGGCTAGCCAAACGCACGTGTAGTGTGTGTACTGTATATGGAATCAGTTCTCAAAGAAGGCTATTGAATGGTGTTCAAATAGGTTTGGGGTGCCGGCGTGGACCACACTGACTGAGGCTCGTGAGACTCAATGACTCTTTCTTCATCCTCTCGCGTGGTGGCGGCGGTGGCGGCTTTGTTTTTGTTTTGTTTCTAATTCTTGTCGCCCACATCTGCCATTATATTAAGCTGTGAGACTCGCTTCAAAGCTTTTATCGAACGCGGAAGTTTTATTTGTATCTGTGTGCTACAAAGAGACTTTTTTTAAACACTTTTATTTTGTATTAATACATGAGGTACATGTGCATTTGTGCAGCTACCATAGACTATATGAGGTGGATTAGTGTGTCCAAAAAGCTAACTAGGTGATGCTAAAAAATGATAGCTTGTCATGATCTTATGAGGGTGGTGGGAGTGGTGGCTATAGTGACAGTTTGGCACTATAGCCACGATTGTGGATAAAATACTATATCATCCGTTATAAGGCGTGCTGGTGATGAGAATGATGGGTAAGTTGGCCATAATGAGGCAGTCTGGTGGTGATGAGACGTGTTATTCTGGTGTCATGAGGATGCCGCTGTCACTGCTGGAGACTGGTGAGTGCCGTGATGCCTGGGACAGTAGAGATGGCTCTCTGATTAATGCCAGCTATCATTTGTGTCCCCACAGCCACTGTTCTTAATGAACCCTACTGGTGAAGCTTACGCCTGAGGACCATTTCCCAATGTATTTATGTAAATGAATACGAGTAAATAGGAGCAGGATGAGAGAAAGAAGAGCGGCGAGTGTGGATGTGGTGGTGGCGGCGTGGTGGGTGTCGGCGGCGGCGGCCCTGGGAGGCTCGCGAGCCCCCGTACACTGTTGCGAATCCCGCTGCCGCTAGACAGTCGCGCCTTAGACTGTGACGGGAGCGGTTGTGACGCTGTTCGCCGCCGCCCTCTGGGATACTACGTAAAAGAAAAAAAACTTTTGTGACATTTTGCTGCTCGGATTTATTGTGGTTATCAGGTGGGTAGTTAAATGAGTGTGTGCGGTGTTAAGAGGGCTGTGCAAGCAGCATGGTTCACGCATTACATGCGCTGAATTAGATGTTTTTCTTGGTTCAAGGACGCGGGTAAGTCCATGCCGTTGGTCAGTGCTTGAGTTTTTATAAGTTTGGATAAAACAATAAAGGTGAAGTGGTGATAACTCGTCAGAACACATCTTTAGTCTCGCTCTTTAAGTGTATCTCCGGTTACATCGACGAGAGAACAAAGTGGATTATGAAGCAACTTCAAAACTCCTCCCAAGAGGCCAGGGCTTGTCGATAAAGGCTATCTTATCAGGAAGATATACACTTCTCTAAATATTATTGTCTGCCAAGACTGCCGGCGTCGCACCCGTGCTGTGCTCGGCCCACCATGTTCATATGCTCTTACATCTGGCTGTGGTAATAGGCTCGAAAGCAACGTTTTATGTGGATTTCCTTCACGTTTCCATGTTGAGAGCGTAGTTTTGTTGCTTGTATAAAGACGTGGTTGTTTTACTGGGTGTATGGAGGGAGAGGTGAGAGTGCAGCTGGAAAGCCGCCATTGGTGCGAGACGGCGGCTGTGACGCACCACGCGGTCCAAATTTAACGAGTACATCAGCTGGCTCCTATTACTACACAAGTCTCGTTATAAATAAAGTTCTGGAAAGTGAAGTTGTTGATGTTGGCGTGATGCCATGCAGTTTGGTATCTGGCGAGGCTTGTCGTCAAGCCTGGCAGCCATGGCTAGCAGCCGGTCTGCTGCCTCGGGCTCCAGGCATCCGGCCACACATGTCATCCGTCTGCCTCTTACTGCGTGCTGTGAATCCAAGTAGAATCACCAGCAGTCTGTGACCTTCAGAAATGTTTGTGGTTCGACATAAAATCTGCCAGGCTGTAATGTAAAAAGGATAGTGCTCCGAAGCCGGTATCGACAGCAATGGTCGCTATAAAGGGCTCCGAATGCCCCCGGTTTAGAGCTGCCACGTCGTACAAGAGGTGGAGAGCGTGGCTCCCAACGACATCCTGCATGTGCCATGTGGTATTCCAGTGGGTAGGAGCTTTAGGAGTTGGTTACACAATATCCGGTTGTCGCCACGGCGAGCTTCAAGTCGCGGGTAACTCGTTATCTGCCAGGTATGTCAACTTTCTTTTGTTGCTCGCCTACTCGGGATTGAACGGAAATCCAGTACATCTGTTTGAGAGACAAGGTCGGAATTCCCCCGTTTGGTTAATCCTTTTAAATATTGCTAACATGAATTCTTGAAGCACCGCATCAACTTACTTGTTGTACTACAATATATATATATATAATATATATATATATATATATATATATATATATATATATATATATAGCCTATATCAGGCGTGATACAGTAAATGCATAGAAACGAGTTAACTTTTTTTTATTAACACAAGAGCCCTTTGTTGTTGAGGTGGTGTTGGCTGTGCTCTAGTGGAACTTGGGTAGCTAGCTAGGCCAGTTGATTATAGGTGTAGTGTAAACCTGTTCTGAAAATACTCAATATATTTAGTACCAAAATATAAGTTGGCTTTCACTGAAAAAGAATTCCTTTGTGCGGAGAAGTTTGTCTGAAACGTTCATTTCTTTAGTGATTTAAGATCTTCAGGCGACCAAGCAATCAAGTCATACTTTTATTGATTTCTTAACCAAGGTATACGTACGTCAGCGGAAGCCAGAATTTAGTTTATTGTGCCTCTTCCTGTAAGACTTGTCAAGCGATAAGATAGATAAACCTGCTGAGATACCTTGGAATGTACAAATATGTAGTGTCTTGTAACTTGATAAGAGATTAGATTGTTTATTTGACCAATGGAGAACTGGTATTAAGGTTGTGTTGCCACACACACACGGTAGAAATGGTTGGAATTCATAATAATCGGGTTTGTGTGTGTATTACGGCAAATATTTATTTTAATCTAATCCAGATTAAAGGTATAGTATTGTACGTAAAATTCACAATTCTTTCTGTGTATTATATTTTATTCTACCAGACATCACAGTAGTTATTTTAATTCCAATTAGTGTTAATTACAAACACGAAAGCTGTATTGGATGTGTGCAGGAACTGTCGTAATAAGAGTAATTAAACTTTGTTTTAATATTCCACTTACGCATACATTTTTAGTTTAAAATTTAAAAGTAAAACGCATGAAATATGTTGCTTTTGACACGAGCATTACTGTTATAATTTCCTGGACGTTTTTATTGTATATGCACGCGCTTAATATAATTAATGAATTATGTGCCATTGAAGCTGGAGGGGGGAGGGGGGGGGTTACACCAGTAGAGCATTGGATGTTGGGAGTATTTATAGCAGGGCCGAGGGCAGCTCAATAATCAATACACACACGCGGCGGCCAGGAGACAAGGAGAGGAAGACCGAGAGAGTGAGAAGCGCGGGGGTGGGGGGGATTGGGAGTGTTTAGGGGGGGTATAGTGACGTGCTTGGTGGAGAAGGGGATAGAGATTGAAAGGGAGGGGGGGAGGGGAGGGGATGTATACTGACGTGCTTGTTGAAGCTCTCTCTCACTTCTGTTAAGTTGCCGCGTCCTGACTTTTTCTCACCGATGTTCTTCATTAATGAACTCGCTACTCTGTATGTTGACGTTTGTATGCTCGGTAATGCGTTGAAGGAAGGCGACCTTGTCAACTCGGAAAAGTTCATGATAATATATAGGAAATAGTTTTCAGTAAAACTTACCTTTGAGACGATCAATCTCCGTTGAATTTAAAAGGCTTTAAATTTAAAAGGTTTACTGAGAATTATACTACTGTCTATGTAATGTAGTATTGCCTTGTAAATTTATGTATATATGATTTATATTGTATTTTATTAAATAAAGATAAAAATTAAAAGGCAGATAGTTTTAAAATAGTGCATTTGTGCTTTTCCAATAATTTACCATACCATTGGAATGAGGTTTTAACAAAGTTATAATTTACAAGATTTAACAAAGTTCATAGTCTGTTATTCAAAGGTTAGTGAGTGATTCATGAGCTATAGATTGCTTAGCCTAGTAACAAAGTATTAGTCTCGTTATTAACTCTATTCTTCGTTTTCACCAAACTGGTTAGTGCTATGTACAGTACTTCATTTAGCCCAAAGTTCTATTTGCTAAATTGTTTTTATATCGAATTCCTGAAACGTGCAAATTTTGTTGTAGCTTGACAACAAAAGAGAAGTCACCTGTGATTCATCGTTTTAAGCGGTGTTGTTAATGCTATATGAACTAAAGCATATATATATATTTCATATATGAAATGGTCAGTATACCGTGCGATGATTTCAGGGCTCAACGTCCCCACGGCCCGGTCTTCGACCAGGCACCAGGCTGTTGGACGCGGCTGCTCACAGCCTGACGTATGCATCACAACCTGGTTGATCTGGTATCCTTTGGAGGTGTTATCGAGTTCTCTCTCTAACACTGCGAGGGGTCGGCCAGTTATGGCCCTTATGTGTGTGTGGCGGAAGCGTGTTGAACAGTCTCGATCCTCTGATGTTAATAAGAGTTCTCCGAGAGTATCTACTGCACCTCTGCTTTTCACCGGGGGTATTCTGCACATCCTGCCATGCTTTCTGGTCTCATGTGATGCTATTTATGTGTGCAGATTTGGGACCAGCCCCTTTTAATATTTTCCACGTAAATTTTGTGTATCTAACGCTTGCGCTCTAGAGAATACAGATTTAGGCATTTTAGTTGTTCCCAATAGATTAGATGTTTTACCTAGTGGCGGCAAGAATATTTGTCCGACCACATCTTGGCTTCCACATGTCACCAGTTCCAGGGGTACATAGCTTTGCCTACGCCAGGGCACATGTGAATATGTTAAGACATTTATAAATTAATTATTTTAGATTAGGCTAGCCTGCGTGTTTCCAGTTAAAATTTACTCTTTAGGTTCATTGCGTGGAAAATCCTTACGGTTTATTAAAGTTACCCACCATATCCTTTCATTGTATTTATATTTTACATGCATATTAATACCTGGAACATACCTGGAGAGAGTTTCGGGAGTTCTACTACCAGACTTGGCAACTCAGACCAACCAGGTATACAAGTATGTCACTTTATCCCATTATTCAAAGATTTTCAACGTAACTCTTGTAAATATTAATTAGATAAATAAGGAATACAAAACAATGCTTATACCGTGTACAGTGACCTACATTGTTATATCTTAGCAAATATAGCACTCGGTTCAACTGCTTTTAAACAAAGGGCCTTTTATAACCGTTACATCGCTTAAGCATTTTACTGTCATGTTCCACAGACATTACATATGACACTTTATAACGGTTCATAGTAGGCTAACGATACACATTTGTAACTTTCTTCGTCATATATCCAGCCCTAGGCTGGCAGGGAATTCCCCCCCCCCCCACGCTGTATCGGTGCAACCAGGCTTTTTGCCCAAAAGATGTGGCTTTTGTCTAATCCTCTGTACAGATTACAAGATTTATCAGCCTCATTAAAGTAGCAAGACCTTGAGACTCCTCACAACTATGCAATAATTCACCCACAACACGGTGCCTTAAATATTTGTTTAATTGCAATACTTTGCAAAAGTTTTAATAGATGACAAAAAATGAGACCATTGGATTAACCACTGCATTGTAACAATGTGGATTCTTTATATATACGTCAATTGTAGAGAACATAGTTTTTTCTAGATTTTTTATTTACGCATGTAGAACAGTATGCGGTTAAAGAGTTTGTTAGGTCGCTCTCAAACTATGAGAAGGGGTCAGGTTAGTTATGTTAACAGAGACTTAAAATTGTCATTGATCGGAATTCTAATTATGAAGTATGTATTGTTTTTGTGTTAATGGTTTCCATATGGGTAGCTCATGTGGGTAGGCCTAGGCTCATAAAGCAATATTCTTCACACTAAGCCTTTTAGAATATTTAAGAGTGCGATCACACATTATCGCATCATTAATATGCTGTAAAAACGCATACATAAACGCATACAAATTAGGCCCTGCAATATTTATGGTTTGTCAAGGTTACTCCGCTGTCACTAAGACCTAGTTTTAATAGAATACGTGCTAGGAAAATTGGTCAAAATTGTTTGGTGTTGGCGTTGTAAAATATGGGGCGTTCAGTATATCTTTATTAACTAGTTCAGCCTGAAGGTAACTGATACAGGTTTTCCTGGTGTAAAAACCAATCGTTGAAGTTCCTACGAAGATTATATATAAGAAAACATTTACGATGTGATTATTTTGCGTTCTGCAGATCGTGGTATTTTTGGCGAGTGACTACTCTGGTTCAGTGTAATTTACTGATCTTAAGAGCCTGTATCTAAAATCTGTAATTAAATATAGGTGACATGGATAGTGTGTAGGCAGTGAAATCAAACGCTTTCTCTAGCATTGTTGCGTGTTCTCGTTGATGTTTTCCCAGTGGACGGGTGTAACGTATTACTGGTGTGTATATACATGGCTGCGTGTGCGCCAGCGTGTTTCACGTGCGTGTTGATGAAGTCTCATACTCCACCCTCACTAATTTGTGAACAGTGAGGCGTATAGCATGCGGGGTTGCTGTTTCACCAACCTAGCTAGAGCACCTTAGACTGCACCATTGGTGTACACATACGACCCACGTAAGGCTGCTTATTCATGTTCATCACGTGAGTGGCCTGTTTTTATTAACGCTTTGATAAATGCAAATTATTCGTCTTCACCGGCTTTGTACGTCGAGCATTGTCTGTTATCGGGTTCGTTGCCAGTATCTCTTTTGTTTGTTGCGCGGCGTTTGTTCCCAGGATGTTGCTGCTCCTGCTCCTGTTGCTATTCTTCTTTCACATCCCTACAACCTGTCCCCCTTATCCAGTGGTCGCTGGAGAGGACTGCTACCGTGGCGGCGAGTGGCAGCGCTTGTTCGTAGTATCGGGGTGGGCCACGTAGCGGTAGTGACATATGTGAGGTGCTGGGGGGGGGGCGGGGCGGGGCGGGGGGGGGCCCGCCGGCCGGTTTCCCAAGGGGCCCCGGGGGGGGGGGCTCATTATGTTCACCACTCCGCTTAACCGCATAGATTGCTTCTCAAGTTGTTTTACTTGTACTTGTTTTCTCGCCGATTGACGTACTTGATGTAAAGTGTTTATGGGTGGCGAAGGTTGCTTGAAGTAGTTGATGTGTAATATTTTATGAAGATTGACGATATATTGATGTGGTTGAAGTTGCTGAATCACAAGAAGCATAAATGATAGAGCAAGTGAGGTAGGTGGAGAGATGGGAGTGAGGGGGGGGGGGGGTAAAGGGGAGGGGTTGTGTTAAAAGATTTCGTATTTGTGTCGTGTGGGTCAGAACCAGACCTTTACCTGGCGGTCTGCATGCCTCTTATCCTAGGTCCCGCCGGCGAGGTATTTATTACACCAGTGTGAACCCCTCGTCCTCTCCGACCTGTTCCTTGGTCACACACGCACCACCTTACATGTGCCTTTATTGGGTGGAAGTAAATAATGGAAGGAATAAGTCTGCATTCTGAAAGTTGCATTTAATGGCAGCTTTCGAGAGTAGTCTAGTTGGCGCACGATAGGCTAGTGTTTTTTTTTATGTAAGTGGTTTGTAAGGTAGCCTAGGCTAGTGTGGGAAGTGAGGAAGAGTGGCGGGTGTGGTGAAAGTGGTGGCAAGCGGCAGTTACTGCTGCGTCTGCGGTCTAGGTTAAGATAGCCCCAGGAAGCCAGACGGGCCACAACTCCTGCCATTGTGGCAAAATAGCTCCACTTAACCGTTGAGCACGTTTCGCTCCCTAGCCGCAATTACAATCTCTTGGGTTATCACGGCACTGTGTATTCTTGATACGAGGCTACTGATGTTATTGTGTGCTGAACTACAGAGTCTTAGTGAAACCCTCCCTACTCCCCCCTCCCCCCCTTCCTTTTCATCTCCCTATCCCACCCCCATCTCTGTGGCGTGGACGAGGTGTGTGTGTGTGTGTGTGGTGTGTGTGTGTGTGTGTGTGTGTGTGTGTGTGTGTGTGTGTGTGTGTGTGTGTGTGTGTGTGTGTGTGTGTCAGGTCGTGACTGTGCTGGTGTACGCTGGTCACGGCCACTTGTCTGAAAGTGGAAAAAGTGCTGCGCGTCTGTTTGCCAGTCGTGACTTTCTTCCTGTGCTTTGTGGGGCGTCGCAGGTGGGTGGTGCAGTGCTTTGTTTCCTCATGGGTGTGGACGGACAAGTAGAGCAGCCATGGGGCGTCTCGCTGTGAAGCAGATACCAAGCTTAGGCCTACCAACACCACACCAACACCTGCCAGGGCTCTTAACCATAGGAAATGAGGATGTTTGTTGTGGATGGGCGCGTTGAGGCAGTAAATGCAGCAAGCCATTACTGTGGTATTGTTGACGTCGTGACCTATTTAGCCTTTCGGAGAGTCATGGCTTTTTGTATAGAGGGTGACGTGGCCGGTTTGGTAACGAGTGGTCATTGGTGTGTGTAGCAGTCCGTGCCTCCCCCGGCATCACATCTCTCTACTCTTGTCTAGTTCCTCTTGTCTCAACGCCATCATCCCATTCCTCCCTTCAGCATTTTATTTTTCCTTTGTTTCTCCGTGTCTCTCCCTCTCCGTCTCTCTCTCCTCTCCGTCTTGTCTTTCAATAATTAAAGCATACGAAAGCGTAAACAATCACATGCCAGTCACGATGACCGCAGAAGTAGTCAGCATTACAACGAAGAGATTGAGAGTTACTACTGCTGCTGCTGCTCGTTACCGCGGATGATAAACTAAGCTCATGCATTTGTTCACATCCACTGCAAGTGGCTTCTCTCTGCTGAGAATGCCGCCAACTTCTTATACTGATGAATGTAGTGTTGAAGATGTTCTTGCTAACGTGGTTGGTAAGAAAATTAAGGTAAACAATTTCACAGTGAAAGTTTCACCCTTGACGCCTTCGTAAGCTCCATTACAATGTTTCCTCAGGCAGTAAGAAGGCAGTAGCTAGACGCTCAGGCTTTGTAGGAACACTCAGAAGTATTTGCTCAAGAAGTCGAGGCTTGGGAATCTCTCTGCAGGTAGAACTTAAATTGAATTAGTTTTCAAAAGTTTGCAAATCCATCAAACGTCACAGTCAGCGGTGCGGAAAGTGTAGAGTTTAAATTTAGGTTAGGCCTTGACGGCAGTAGGTTAGTAGACGATTATAACACATTACCAGCTAGCTTTATTTTGGCTAGCAATTTAGTTTTCAAAATGATAGTTACAAGAGTGTAAATGATTGGATATCAGTAAATAGGACCTGCCTCGTGGGGGTCAATAGGATTACCACAGTGCTCTTTATCAATAGGTTTGAATTGAAATTGAAATAAGTTTATTGAGGTAAAATACACACAACGGGATGAGGTAGCTCAAGTATTCTCACCCCGATCAGTACAACGTGTTCATACATATAAAGACACATAACAAACAATAAACATATTACCGAACATTCTGAAAGATAAACGTACACATTTCTTCCTTTACACATGTAGGATGTTATCAGACGTACACACAAATACTTTTATGACGGTAATAGGTAGTCACGAGAAAAGAGAGATGGGGATTCCATGTAACAGTGTGGATATCAGGACGTTGGAAAGTTTACCGAATTGAAGGATGTAATTTGAGGAGTCCCATATTTTGTATGTTCCATCTATAGTAACTACAGGTTCACTATTTTTTTTAAGGAAGATAGTGCAGAATAGAACCAGTGAAGAGCAGGGGTGTCACAGGCACAATCAGAGAACACTGTATAAACATCAGAGGTCCGCGGTTGTTCAACACCCTCCCAGCGAGCATAAGAAATATTGCCGGAACAACCATGGACATCTTCAAGAGAAAAGTAGATAGTTTTCTTCAATGAGTGCCGGACCAACCGGGCTTTGGTGAATATGTGGCCCTGCGAGCCACTCCAAGCCAACAGCCTGGTGGACCAAGCTCTCACAAGTCAAGCCTAGCTTCGGGCCGGGCTTGGGGAGTAGAATATCTCCCAGAACCTCATCAAGAAGGTATCAGACAGGTTGGATAAGTAGGAGAGACTGGATGTGAGGTACAGCTGTTGACGTTGCAAGTTGGGGTCCATGTGAAGTTAGTGGGTAAGTAAGTGTGTGGTGGAAGTGCGGTTCCGTGTCCTCCAGCACCGTGACTGCGGTTGACCAAGTCCTCGTCACCCACCGCCTGCAACCCTCACCTGCACACGGTTATCACCAACATACTTCCTCCACATTGTATCGGAATACCACTGCCGGAGGGATTGCTTGACCTCACTGTTAAAGACAATTTGCAGCGAGACTAGGCTATGTAAATGTAAAAACAGTGGAGTTTTAACATGCACAGTAACCAAAGGTGGCATTCTACACGATTGAGAGTGCAAATGGATTGATTGCGAATATACAAAGGTTCTATAAAAAATAGACTCGAGATGAAACTTTGAATATGACTTAGCATTGGATAAATTTAAACGGAAATTGTTATTAGATGTGTGGCGACCAAGTTTGAAAGCATAGCCTAGACTGAAGAAAGTACATCAGTTGGACTTGCGGTATAGACACCGCTGCCTTGCATGCACCATCGTCATAATGCTGTTTCGTTTAGACTTGTTATTAACTGTGTCAGGTAAGGTGTAGCACGGCAATAGACAACAATGCTGAGAATTTGATGTAGTCATGCCCAAACGATTATATCCCGCCAGAACCCATTGTGGCGATGGAGTTTACTTGTCATGTATCGGGTACTCCTTACCTTGACGCATGTGTTGTCGCCGCATTGGCTGACGTCTCATTAATTGATCACCTACAGCCGCCCGACAGACCACTGGAACATTATCTAACACAGTGCACAGTTACAAACCCATTAAGATTTCAACTTAGATTCAACAGAGCAGAAGAAGTTGTTAAACACACATGGCAAAATCTTACTGAAGCGACCATACTAGTCATAAATATTCATACTCCACCTAAGTAAAACAGAAACAAGCAACACTTAGTGGGCCAGCCAGAGGCTTAGGGCCCGCGCAGGAATATCCCTAAAAAAAAAAAAACCTGCAGCCAACAACTACTGGTAGGTAGTTGGTCGGTAGCCGGGCTCGGGGAGCAGAAGAACCCCATAACCCTCTTCAGGTATGCTCCAGATACACTTGGCAACACCCCAGGAAAACGATTAAATCCACCTGCTCTCCCTCTCCCTGCAAACACCTCGCATGCTTCTATACGAGTCATGCGAATGATGCAGCCTCAGATATCTCACACAGTTTCCAATAGAATTTGTCACGTAGCTTATGGAAGATATAGTTTTTTGTAGTTACTATTGCACCTAGATTATAGTCCATTACAACTAGTGGTGAAGCCCGTCGTGTGGTGGGGAACTTCCTAGTGCCGAGTGCTTTGAGGCGCAGTGCTCGTGCTACACGTGTTTAAGCTGGCAAAAAAAAAAATCTTGGGTTAAGAGAGCTCCCGTGGTTGTATATCATCAACTGAAGCATTGTAAATGTTAACCTCCACCTGATGTAGGCCTATATATGTTGATGTTGTGAATCGCTATATCTGTCTCTTGTCCCTGTCCGTACTTACCTAATTGTATGTTAGATAGTCGTCCCGGCATGATGTCTTCTGATAATTACTTCCCTAATTGTATTCACATATACAATGTTTGCTCGGGAATCTTTTACGGGCTACTCATGTCCGTGCCACCTCCGGGTGGCTTAATTTCATCAATTAATCTATAATGTTTCATTCACGTTACTGACTGGCTATCAAGCTGTAATGAACATTTGACATCAAAGCCAGCACCTGTTGCCTCTCAAACAACATTTTTGTCACCAGCATCATATTCTTTCCTTGAACTAGTGGGGAGAACACGACATGAAGGTGAGCAGTTATGCAAAGTGAACAGCATTGGTGCTCCGTGCGACCTGGTGATATCACAACTTGCTCAAGGACGCTCCATATTTACATTTTATTACTTTTGTTAACCTTGGGTGCTTGCTACTGTCATCAGGTGAAAACCACACCTGGATGTTGGCAGACACACGTGCACATGCTGTGCGGAATATTTGGGTTGTGGTAAACCTTCGTGCTGCTCAGCAGGTGTTTACTGTGTATTTGGAGGTGGTGGTTGTTATAGATTCGGCTACTCGGAACAAGTTCCAAGTAGCACGGGCTATGGTGAGCCCGTAACTTACCTGGCACAGGAGCGGGGCACAATGTATTTGCAGGACGATTATCCCAGTATATAGTATAGCGAGCGCCTGCCTGTTGTTTTACGGGCTATTCATGCCCGTGCCACCTCTTGGGTGGCTTAATCTTCATCAATCTTGCCTGTTGTTGGTTCCGCGTATCAATGCCCCTACAATCCGGTCTTGCACCAGGTCTCCTGGTCTGTTGGACGTTGCCGCTTGTAAGTTAACGTATGAATCACAGCCTGGTTGATCAGGCATCCTTTGGAGGTGTTTATCAAGTTCTCTCTTGAACACTGTGAGAGGTCGGCCAGCTATGCCCCTTGTGTAGAGGGAGTGTTGACAAGCCTTAGGGCCCCTTCATGCAGTTCACTCTCAGTTTACTAACTCCACCTCTGCAACTGGGGGCACTTAACATCCAGTGTTTGCTACGGCGAAACTAGCAGGCA
Organism: Procambarus virginalis; assembly: GCA_020271785.1. Taxonomy (NCBI): domain Eukaryota; kingdom Metazoa; phylum Arthropoda; class Malacostraca; order Decapoda; family Cambaridae; genus Procambarus; species Procambarus virginalis. The sequence goes on from WNGS01042707.1 coordinate 48,067,520, forward strand.
GCAAATGATGACGCTGAGCTCTTCTGGTGTTTTGAATTGTTGGTTTGGGGCCTTGTTTAAATGCTGCCAGGTTGTGGCTAGTTTGGTGCGTGAGGCAGTGCTGAACATGGTGTGGTTAGTAATGCATGGGAAGGTCGCTTTAATCTTTAATAAGCGCCTATGTATTTAGCCCACGTAAAGTGCTAGGTATTCACAATCCATGTTGGAATGATGGCGGCGGGCTGTCAAAGGCTCAATTAGACTAACCGCACAGGATATAAACCACGATACAACTACGTATCAAAACAAGCCCTTGAACATGCAAAACTAACATGCTAATGTTTTTTCCAGATAACTGTGCGCATTACACCACACTAAAGCTGCAGCGATTGATTTTATTATTCCGGGTTTTTATTGGTGCTCTGTGAAGCTTCTAAATCATAAATATATAGTTAAGCCTTTTTGTATCAGTTCTCGGTTTAAGGATCTTTCTGAATGAGGACCATGATAAAAGCTTAAAATTGCAATAAATATCCGTGTCCGTATTCCATGGGGAGATGAGCATTATGTTCATATACAATAACTTGGTTCTGTTTCCTTGTTGGTGCAATAATATAAGCAGCTGATAGCTAGGGGAGGGATGGGATAATGGCAGCACTTGGTCAGGAGGGCCTGACAGCCCTTGAACAGTGAAGCAATCAAGTGCAGCAAGAATAGCTAGAGCGAAACATTGTGGGGCGGCTGTTTTTTTTTTCTCGTGCAAGTCATAGTTGTTTGGTCTGACCGGCTATTGCTGTTGACTGATGTACGTGTGGACTCTCCTGGCTACAGCACCGTCACTTACGTACACACACTGTTGTACGTGTGGGCTCTCCTGGCTACAGCACCGTCACTTACGTACACACACTGGTGTACGTGTGGGCTCTCCTGGCTACAGCACCGTCAGTTACGTACACACACTGGTGTACGTGTGGGCTCTCCTGGCTACAGCACCGTCACTTACGTACACACACACACTGTTGTACGTGTGGGCTCTCCTGGTTACAGCACCGTCCCTTACGTACACACACTGGTGTACGTGTGGGGCTCTCCTGGCTACAGCATCACTTACATATACACACTGGTTCCCTCCCCCCATGGGTCCTCACCTTCCCCTGTCCCATTGTAATGCTATGGCACGCCAGGCTGGTGGACACCATCTCCCCCTGACTTGTCGTGGCCTCGCATCATGCCTTGAGGCACCATCACCTGAAGAGTTATGTGGAGGCATTCATTACCAGAGGCGTGTGGTGGCCCCGAGTGTCCACGCCGCTCCTCTGGTTTGTGCACGCCTGCTCATGAGTGTGGACGTGACGCCGCATTTATGGCTTGTTGGACTCCTTGTGTTATAACTGTGGTACGTAGCAATGTTATTGGTCTAACTGCGTGGTTAGAGATGCCACCGCGGAGACGTAGATTTTCAGAACCCCCACCTAAGGTAAGGTCTGTTGTAATTAGCGATATAGTGATGCAGGCAATTGTGTTATCTTAATAATAGGGGAAGATTGTGTCGAATAAGCCGCGTGTAACGTAATAAACATGCCAGGAAGAATATCATGTACTACATACCTACGGTATGGCTATTGTGTTGAGGAAATCCCAACGTAGCACAGCAGGGTGTTGGGAAGACCACCGCAGCACTGATGCACGTGGGTCAGGGGATAACAAGGTGCTAAAAATCAGCTAGTTGAGAAGTCAACACTTGGGTCATGGCGAGTAAGTGAAAACTCAGCATTTTCACTTGTGCTGGGGATGCACTGTCGGTGGTGTGTGGGGTGGGAGGCACGGTATATGCAGCGGAACTACTGACGACACAGTTATGTAGCCGGTAATAGTGATGGGGGCTGGCACTTCCCACCAAGGGCTGGTGAGGCAAGTGCCAAGGCAGAACAACCGCGTGACTGTACACATCATCTGTACCATGCGTTCCCAACACTGAGGATTGGCTCTCCTCCATCTATAAGTTATGCGCCAGTGTTTACAAACATTGTTGCTGCCCCTCCCCCCCCCCCCTTCTCTCTCTCTCTCTCTCTCTCACACTCACTCACACTCACTCTCACTCATTCTCTCACTCACTCTCTCACACTCACTCTCACACACTCACACACACACACACACACACACACACTCACACACTCACACACACACACTCACACACACACACTCACACACTCACACTCACACACTCACACTCTCACATACTCACACACTCACATACTCACACTCTCACACTCACTCTCTCACACTCACTCTCTCACACCCTCTCACACCCTCTCACACCCTCTCTCTCTCTCACACTCACACTCTCTCACACTCTCTCACTCACTCACTCACTCACTCACTCACTCACTCACTCACTCACTCACTCACTCACTCACTCACTCACTCACTCACTCACTCACACACACACACACACACACACCACACACACACACACACACACACACACACACACACACACAGTTTTTTACCTTTTTATGGCTATAATAAGCCTCTCTCACTTCAGCTGGTACCAAGTGTTTGTGTCATAGCCTTCATATGCCCAGTTGGTTTCATTTCCCAAACTATCTACTGCACACGTACAGAGCACGTACTCCAAAGTGCCAGAATGATCTTTGATGGATTGATGTTCTTGAAAGTGAGCCACCCAGAGTGAGGCAGCTGCTGACCAGTCGTCTTGTTGTAATTTCCGCCTTGTCCAAGGTACTAAAACAAAGTAGTAACCGTCAGAAATAACAACAGCTTCCCGAGATGCACGGGAAAATGACGTGTGTGTTTTAGCTTTACAAGTAAAGTAAACAGTTGTTTTCCCCCAAGATAAATTCTAGTCTATCAAAAAGGAAAATGGTATTAGGCTATTATTATTATTATTATTATTATTATTATTATTGATATATACCTAGGCGTCGTATGACTAGGGTTTCAGATCTCGTCAACAATCCGTGATGTCATACCCCTTCAGGCGCGCTTGCAGTTTCCAGTGCAACAGCAGCTGATCTCATATCCGTGCAAGGAATGATGCCGCAAGTAATAGCTTAGCCTTCTCAAAAGAATTAGCAAGAGCTCCAAACATCAGGCCACAGGCTATTGGTTGAAAACACAAACACAGCCATTCTTTGATATTGTGGATTCGAAAATGTTGGTAGTGATGACCACCTAGTTGCACTACCTTTTGTGGAGTGGAACTTCGTCTGCCGTCATAGAGAGATTCGTATTCCTTGAGCTGGGCAGTGTGGGTACAAGCGTATGCGAGGCGATTGTCGGCTGGTTCACACACCATCGTTAAGTCCCCCCCCCCTACCCCTCCCTCCTATTCCCCTACCCCTTCCCCCCTACCCCTCCCCCTATCCCCCCTACTCCCATCTTTCCTCATACATAGGCTGCATGCATACATAAATACGCATTTGGAATATTAAGATACGAGATAGCGTAGTGCGGTGGCTTAGGCATGACCAGCAATATGCCCGAGGGTATGAACCAGTGTGGTTGGGTGCGTGGCGGTGGTGGCTGGTATGTCGTAATCATCTTACTTGGCGACTGTTATGGGTGCGTGTGATTGCCTGTTGCTTTACAGTGAGGCAGTATTGTGAGAGCCAAGTGTGAACTACCGTTGACTGCATGTACAACACATCAGTGTGACGGGTAAAGTAGTGTGGTCACTGCTGCATCACTGAGGAAAAAGTTCTGTTGATTAAGAGTAAATTAGATGACTCAGCAGTCTGGAGTGTTGTCATTGTGGGGGGGGGGATAAGATGGTAAGTGGTGGTAGGGGCGGGGGTG
>WNGS01042707.1:48094371-48106883 GCA_020271785.1 Procambarus virginalis
TTTATTTCCTGAATTGCTTTCTGTTCTAACGGCCTTTCTTCAGTCTGATATGCGCGTGGTTTCAATTCCGCTCGATTTCTTCAATCTCCTTTTTTAAATTATTTCTTCTTTTGACGGGAAAGTCGTGTCGAAAGGGACGCGACGCGTAGGGAAAGTCGAAAGAAAGGCAGGCAGTACCATCGGCAGTACCGATGGTACGGCCTGCCACACCTGGTGGTACCGCCTGCCACACCTGGTGGTACCGCCTGCCACACCTGGTGGTACCGCCTGCCACACCTGACAACGTGGGTGAGGGGCGCCAGGGTCCAGACCCAGTATTGATGCCGCCGTAAACATTACCTGGTGAAGGCTTTTAAAGAGGCTCGGCTGCGCTTAATGTTGTGGAGGAGCGTCCTTGCGCTCCATGGGCGCTCTCTGGCGTGTTTACCTCTGCTGGCGACGACGCCTTGTTGCTGGCCCCCCCCCCCCTGGTCCCCACGCCCTTGCAGTCCCCCCACCCCCTGGGCACCCACGCTTTGCGGGCCCCCCCCAGCCCACGCACGGCGGGGCCCCCCCCCCGGCCCACGCCCTGCGGTCCCCCCCCGGCCCACGCCTGCGGTCCCCCCCCCCGGCCCACGCCCGTTTGCGGTTCCCCCCCCCCGGCCCAACACGGCCGCGGTTCCCCCCCCCCCGGCCCACGCCCTGCGGTCCCCCCCCCCCCACCCTGCGGTCCACCCGGCCCCCTGCGGTCTCCCCCCCCGGCCCACGCACTGCGGTAGCCCCCCCATCCGGCCCACGCCCTGCGGTCCCCCCCCCGGCCCACGCCCTGCGGTCCCCCCCCGGCCCACGCCCTGCGGTCCCCTTCCTCGGCCCACGCCCTGCGGTCCCCTTCCTCGGCCCACGCCCTGCGGTCCCCCCCCCCTGGCCCACGCCCTGCGGTCCACCCCCCCGGCCCACGCCTCTGTCCCCCATGGCCCACGCCCTGCAGGGTCCCCCCCGGCCCACAGTCCCTTCGGTCCCCCCCCGGCCCCACGCCCTGCGGGTCCCCCCCCCCCGGCCCACGCCCTGCGGTCCCCCCCGGCCCACGCCCTGCAGTCCCCACCCCGGCCCACGCCTGCGGTCCACCCCCCGGCCCACACCCTGCTGTCCCCCCCCCCGGCCCCAACGCCCTGCGGCCCCCCCGGCCCACGCCCTGTGGTCCCCCCCCGGCCCACGCCCTGGGGGTTCTCCCCCCCCGGCCCACGCCCTGCTGGTCCCCCCCCCCCCGGCCCACGCCTGCGGTCCCCCCCCCCCCGGCCCAGCGATCCTGCGGTCCCCGCCCCCCCCTGGCCCACGCCCTGCGGTCCTCCCCTGGCCCACTGTACATTGACAACCACTACTATCCTGCCAACATTGTAACCTTGGGTACGATAACCCAATGTAGAACCGGGTAAAATAGTCACCACTGTGACCTTCGATAATGAATACTAAACTAATAATTTACACACTTCTTATCCTGAGTAACACTTCCTATCAGTTGCACTTGGTAACACTGTAATTGAACACTAACACTGTAAAATGAGCTGACATATGATGGTTACAAACCGGGACCAAAGGTACGCTGCCAACAAGGAATGCTACAACAGGATTAAATACCTGCCACCAGCCTGCCTTTGACCACTGAGACTAATCGAGCAACGAAGCAAGAAACATTGCTTGGCTTGGAGAGAGCTTTCTATAACTGTCATTAATTATTGGACGGTTGTCAGCCACGATAACCAAAAGATTCTAAGAGGATTGAACAAGTGACACAGACGGGAAATTTAACATTGAGTTTATTGAGATACCAAATTATACGAAACACCACAATAAAACCTACTCTAACACTGACAAAAGTTAAGAAATTTAGACATGGAACAAATTTACAGAGATCACACACATTACCTTAATTAAGACCTCTGTCTCCTCCCCCCTGGCTGGGGATGTCCTACACAGCACCTCTCTGGACCCGGCCGTCCTGATCACACTCCTCTTCCTTGGTCACTAAGGACCCTCTATATACACCTCACATAGAGGGGGAGGGGAAGATTTACTGTTGCAACCTACACCCTACACCAAGAAGAGGTCGGCTACACGTGCACAAACACTCAGAATTCTCCCCACTTTTTTGACATTAAACATACACTGTTTCAAGAGAGGACTTATTAATTTCGTGTGTGGGTGACCTCTGAGCCTGTCTACACGGGGGAAATCCAAGCATGTTTAGACATGAGGATCTGGGGTCTATTCCCTTACCCTGTTGACAAGGGTATCATGAAATATTACATACTTGAAACTATGCTGAATAAGACTAACCCAGGATTTTTAATCAACGTACAAGATAATCCAGAGGTCATCTAGGCTGACCTCTTGGAGCAGACTTCCCTGGTGAAGAAGCTCTAGGGGGGGGGGGTCATGGGTGATACACCCACGCCCAGCGTGGTCCCCCCCCTGGCCCACCCCTGCAGTCCCCCCCCCCGGCCCACGCCTTGCGGCCCCCATCCGGCCCACGCCCTGCGGTCCCCACCCCGGCCCACGCCCTGCGGTCCCCCCCCCCGGCCCACCGCCCTGCGTTCCCCCCCCCCCGGCCCACGCCCTGCGGTCCCCCCCCCGGCCCACGCCCTGCGGCCCCCCCCCGGCCCACGCCCTGTGGTCCCCCCCCCGGCCACGCCCTGGGGTTCTCCCCCCCCTGGCCCACGCCCTGCGGTCCCCCCCGGCCCACGCCTTGCGGTCCCCCCCCCCCGGCCCACGTCCTCGGTCCCCCCCCCCCCCTTGCCACGCCCGCGGTCCGTCCCCTGGCCCACTGTACATTGACAACCACTACTTCCTGCCAACATTGTAACCTTGGGTACTATAACCCAATGTAAAACCGGGTAAAATAGTCACCACTGTGACCTTCAATAATGAATACTAAACTAATAAATGTACACACTTCGTATCCTGAGTAACACTTCCTATCAGTTGCACTTGGTAACACTGTAATTGAACACTAACACTGTAAAATCAGCTGACATATGATGGTTACACCGGGACCAAAGGTACGCGGCCAAACAGGAAATGCTACACAGGATTAATACCCTGCCACCAGCCTGCCTTTGACCACTGAGACTAATCGAGCAACGAGGCAAGAAGCATTGCTTGGCTTGGTGAGTACTTTCTATAACTGTCATTAATTAGGGGACGGTTGTCAGCCACGATAACCAAAAGATTCTAAAAGGATTCAACAAGTGACACAGACGGGAAATTTGACATGAGTTTATTGAGATACCAAATTATACGAAACACCACAATAAAACCTACTCTAAAACTGGCAACAAGGTTAAGAAATTTGACATGGAACAAAATTACAGAGATCACACACATTACCTTATTTAAGACCTCGGTCTCTCCCCCCTGGCTGGGGATGTCCTACACAGCACCTCTCTGGACCCCGGCCGTCCTGATCACTCTCCTCTTCCTGGGTCTACAGGGCCCTCTATATACACCTCACATAGGGGGGGGAGGGGAGATGTTACCGTTGCTACCTACACCCTACACCAAGAAGAGGTCGGCTACACATGCACAAACACCCAAGAATTCTCCCCACTTGTTTGACATTCAACATACACTGTTTCAAGAGAGGACTTATTAATTTCGTGTGTGGCTTGACTCTGACCTGTCTACAAGGGGAAATCCAAGCATGTTTAGACAGGAGGATCTGGGGTCTACTCTCCCTTACCCTGTTGACAAGAGTTCCATGAAATATTACATACTTGAAACTATGCTGAATAAGACTAACCCAGGCATTTTATCAACATACAAGAAAACCGGGGGCCATCTGGGCTGACCTCTTGGAGCAGACTTCCCTGGTTGAGAACCTCTAGGGGGGGGGGGGTCCATGGGTGTTACACCACCCCCAGCGGTCCCCCCCTGGCCCACGCCCTGCAATCCCCCCCCCCCCCGGCCCACGCCTTGCGGCCCCCATCCGGCCCACGCCCTGCGGTCCCCCCCCCCCCCGGCCCACGCCCTGCGGTCCCCCCCCCCCCGGCCCACGCCCTGCGGTCCCCCCCCCCCCGGCCCACGCCCTGCGGTCCCCCCCCCCGGCCCACGCCCTGCGGTCCCCCCCCCCGGCCCACGCCCTGCGGTCCCCCCCCCCGGCCCACGCCTGCGGTCCCCCCCCCCGGCCCACGCCCTGCGGTCCCCCCGACCTATTTACACAGATTTCGCAAAAGCTTTTGAAAAATGTGACATGGTGTTAATTGCACATAAAATGCGCTCAAAAGGAATTCCCGGAAAAAATAGGCAGATGGATCTACAATTTCCTGACAAACAGAAACCCAATGGTAATAGTCAACAAAATAAATCCAGACCATCAACCGTTAAGAGCTCAGTCCCCCAGGGTACTGTGCTTGCCCCAGTACTTTTCTCATCCTCATATCGGACATAGACAAGAACACAACCTATAGCACTGTATCATCCTTTGCAGATGACACCAGGATCTTCATGAGAGTAGGCAACATAGAGGACACAGCAAACCTCCAGTCAGATGTAGATCAGGTCTTTCTATGGGCTACAGAAAATAATATGGTGTTTAACGAAGATAAGTTCCAGCTCATGCGATACGGAAAAAATGAAAATATAAAAACGGAAACCACGTATAAAACTCAGACAAATCATAACATAGAACGAAAAGGCAATGTAAAGGATTGGGTGTACTCATGTCGGAAGACCTTACCTTTAAAGAACACAATAAAGTGGCCGTCACAACTGCACGAAAAATGACAGGTTGGATAACAAGAACTTTTCACACTAGAGATCCTATACCGATGATGATACTTTTCAAAACGCTTGTGCTCTCTAGAGTGGAGTACTGCTGCACAATGACAGCCCCTTTCAAAGCTGGAGAAATTGCTGACCTGGAGAGCGTGCAGAGATCCTTTACTGCTAGAATCCACTCGGTAAAACATCTAAACTATTGGGACCGACTAAAGAGCCTAAATCTGTACTCCCTTGAGCGCAGGCGGGAGAGATACATAATAATTTACACGTGGAAAATATTAGAGGGGCTGGTCCCAAACCTGCACACAGAAATAACATCACATGAGACCAGAAGACATGGCTGGATGTCCAGAATACCCCCGTTGAAAAACAGAGGTGCAACTGGTACTCTGAGAGAGAACTCTATCAACATCAGGGGCCCGAGACTGTTCAACACGCTCCCGCTACACATAAGGGGCATAACTGGCAAACCCCTTACAGTGTTCAAGAGAACTGGATAAGCACCTCCAAAGGATACCTGATCAACCAGGCTGTGACTCATACGTCAGGCTGCGAGCAGCCGCGTCCAACAGCCTGGTTGATCAGTCCAGCAACCAGGAGGCCTGGTCGATGACCGGGCCGCGGGGACGCTAAGCCCCGGAAGCACCTCAAGGTAACTTCAAGGTAAGGTACGCCCTGCGGTCCCCCCGCACCCGGCCCACGCCCTGGTGTCCCCCCCCCCCCCGGGCCACGCTTTGCGGCCCCCCCCCTGGCCCACGCCCTGCGGTCCCCCCGCCCCCGGTCCACGCCCACGCTAAAGTCGATTGTCGACTTTAACAAGTCGATTTTAAGCAAACTGCAGTCATAATTTTAATAGATGCGATAGTGAAAAAGGTCAGGAGTCATTGCGTCAGATAACTCCGGGTTAGAAGACCAGGGGGGGGGGGGTAGGGTCCCATCTCAGAAGCATTAAGACCAGTCGGGGATTTGCTTTAATTGTTCGCTTGACAGCGGGCAATTCCGTGGTGCGCGAGCTGGGGATATGCGGAGTGCTATGCCATTCTGTGTGTCCAGGATCACATTTGTTTTAACGCGAACTTAGACATAGTGATTGAGGTCGTTACGGAGCCTTGCTGGAGGTCGTTACGCAGCCTTGCTGGAGGTCGTTATCCAGCCTTGCTGGAGGTCGTTATCCATCCTTGCTGGAGGTCGTTACGCAGCCTTGCTGGAGGTCGTTATCCAGCCTTGCTGGAGGTCGTTACCCATCCTTGCTGGAGGTCGTTACGCAGCCTTGCTGGAGGTCGTTACGCAGCCTTGCTGGAGGTCGTTATCCAGCCTTGCTGGAGGTCGTTATCCATCCTTGCTGGAGGTCGTTACGCAGCCTTGCTGGAGGTCGTTATCCAGCCTTGCTGGAGGTCGTTATCCATCCTTGCTGGAGGTCGTTACGCAGCCTTGCTGGAGGTCGTTATCCAGCCTTGCTGGAGGTCGTTACCCATCCTTGCTGGAGGTCGTTACCCATCCTTGCTGGAGGTCGTTACGCAGCCTTGCTGGAGGTCGTTACTCAGCCTTACTGGAGGTCGTTACCCATCCTTGCTGGAGGTCGTTACCCATCCTTGCTGGAGGTCGTTACGCAGCCTTGCTGGAGGTCGTTATCCAGCCTTGCTGGAGGTCGTTACGCAGCCTTGCTGGAGGTCGTTACGCAGCCTTGCTGGAGGTCGTTACGCAGCCTTGCTGGAGGTCGTTACCCATCCTTGCTGGAGGTCGTTACGCAGCCTTGCTGGAGGTCGTTACGCAGCCTTGCTGGAGGTCGTTACCCATCCTTGCTGGAGGTCGTTACGCAGCCTTGCTGGAGGTCGTTACGCAGCCTTGCTGGAGGTCGTTACCCATCCTTGCTGGAGGTCGTTATCCATCCTTGCTGGAGGTCGTTACCCATCCTTGCTGGAGGTCGTTACCCATCCTTGCTGGAGGTCGTTATCCATCCTTGCTGGAGGTCGTTACCCATCCTTGCTGGAGGTCGTTACCCATCCTTGGTGGAGGTCGTTATCCATCCTTGCTGGAGGTCGTTACCCATCCTTGCTGGAGGTCGTTACCCAGCCTTGCTGGAGGTCGTTATCCAGCCTTGCTGGAGGTCGTTATCCAGCCTTGCTGGAGGTCGTTACCCATCCTTGCTGGAGGTCGTTACCCATCCTTGCTGGAGGTCGTTATCCAGCCTTGCTGGAGGTCGTTACCCAGCCTTGCTGGAGGTCGTTACCCATCCTTGCTGGAGGTCGTTATCCATCCTTGCTGGAGGTCGTTACCCATCCTTGCTGGAGGTCGTTACCCATCCTTGCTGGAGGTCGTTACCCATCCATGCTGGAGGTCGTTACGCAGCCTTGCTGGAGGTCGTTACTCAGCCTTACTGGAGGTCGTTACCCATCCTTGCTGGAGGTCGTTACCCATCCTTGCTGGAGGTCGTTACGCAGCCTTGCTGGAGGTCGTTATCCAGCCTTGCTGGAGGTCGTTACGCAGCCTTGCTGGAGGTCGTTACGCAGCCTTGCTGGAGGTCGTTACGCAGCCTTGCTGGAGGTCGTTACCCATCCTTGCTGGAGGTCGTTACGCAGCCTTGCTGGAGGTCGTTACGCAGCCTTGCTGGAGGTCGTTACCCATCCTTGCTGGAGGTCGTTACGCAGCCTTGCTGGAGGTCGTTACGCAGCCTTGCTGGAGGTCGTTACCCATCCTTGCTGGAGGTCGTTATCCATCCTTGCTGGAGGTCGTTACCCATCCTTGCTGGAGGTCGTTACCCATCCTTGCTGGAGGTCGTTATCCATCCTTGCTGGAGGTCGTTACCCATCCTTGCTGGAGGTCGTTACCCATCCTTGGTGGAGGTCGTTATCCATCCTTGCTGGAGGTCGTTACCCATCCTTGCTGTAGGTCGTTACCCAGCCTTGCTGGAGGTCGTTATCCAGCCTTGCTGGAGGTCGTTATCCAGCCTTGCTGGAGGTCGTTACCCATCCTTGCTGGAGGTCGTTACCCATCCTTGCTGGAGGTCGTTATCCAGCCTTGCTGGAGGTCGTTACCCAGCCTTCTGGAGGTCGTTACCCATCCTTGCTGGAGGTCGTTATCCATCCTTGCTGGAGGTCGTTACCCATCCTTGCTGGAGGTCGTTACCCATCCTTGCTGGAGGTCGTTACCCATCCATGCTGGAGGTCGTTACCCAGCCTTGCTGGAGGTCGTTACCCAGCCTTGCTGGAGGTCGTTACCCAGCCTTGCTGGAGGTCGTTACCCAGCCTTGCTGGAGGTCGTTACCCATCCTTGCTGGAGGTCGTTACCCATCCTTGCTGGAGGTCGTTACCCATCCTTGCTGGAGGTCGTTACCCATCCTTGCTGGAGGTCGTTACCCATCCTTGCTGGAGGTCGTTATCCATCCTTGCTGGAGGTCGTTACCATCCTTGCTGGAGGTCGTTACCCATCCTTGCTGGAGGTCGTTACCCATCCTTGCTGGAGGTCGTTACCCATCCTTGCTGGAGGTCGTTACCCATCCTTGCTGGAGGTCGTTACCCATCCTTGCTGGAGGTCGTTATCCATCCTTGCTGGAGGTCGTTACCCATCCTTGCTGGAGGTCGTTATCCATCCTTGCTGGAGGTCGTTACCCATCCTTGCTGGAGGTCGTTATCCATCCTTGCTGGAGGTCGTTATCCAGCCTTGCTGGAGGTCGTTACCCATCCTTGCTGGAGGTCGTTACCCATCCTTGCTGGAGGTCGTTACCCATCCTTGCTGGAGGTCGTTACCCATCCTTGCTGGAGGTCGTTATCCAGCCTTGCTGGGGGTCGTTACCCAGCCTTGCTGGAGGTCGTTACGCAGCCTTGCTGGAGGTCGTTACCCATCCTTGCTGGAGGTCGTTACGCAGCCTTGCTGGGGGTCGTTACCCAGCCTTGCTGGAGGTCGTTACCCATCCTTGCTGGAGGTCGTTACCCATCCTTGCTGGAGGTCGTTACCCATCCTTGCTGGAGGTCGTTACGCAGCCTTGCTGGAGGTCGTTACCCATCCTTGCTGGAGGTCGTTATCCAGCCTTGCTGGAGGTCGTTACCCATCCTTGCTGGAGGTCGTTATCCATCCTTGCTGGAGGTCGTTACCCATCCTTGCTGGAGGTCGTTATCCATCCTTGCTGGAGGTCGTTACCCATCCTTGCTGGAGGTCGTTATCCAGCCTTGCTGGAGGTCGTTACCCATCCTTGCTGGAGGTCGTTATCCATCCTTGCTGGAGGTCGTTACCCATCCTTGCTGGAGGTCGTTATCCATCCTTGCTGGAGGTCGTTACCCATCCTTGCTGGAGGTCGTTACGCAGCCTTGCTGGAGGTCGTTACCCAGCCTTGCTGGAGGTCGTTACCCATCCTTGCTGGAGGTCGTTACCCAGCCTTGCTGGAGGTCGTTACCCATCCTTGCTGGAGGTCGTTATCCAGCCTTGCTGGAGGTCGTTATCCATCCTTGCTGGAGGTCGTTACCCAGCCTTGCTGGAGGTCGTTACCCATCCTTGCTGGAGGTCGTTACCCAGCATTGCTGGGGGTCGTTACCCAGCCTTGCTGGGGGTCGTTACCCATCCTTGCTGAAGGTCGTTATCCATCCTTGCTGGAGGTCGTTATCCAGCCTTGCTGGAGGTCGTTATCCATCCTTGCTGGAGATCGTTACCCATCCTTGCTGGAGGTCGTTATCCATCCTTGCTGGAGGTCGTTACCCAGCCTTGCTGGGGGTCGTTACCCAGCCTTGCTGGGGGTCGTTACCCAGCCTTGCTGGGGTCGTTACCCATCCTTGCTGGAGGTCGTTATCCAGCCTTGCTGGAGGTCGTTACCCATCCTTGCTGGAGGTCGTTACCCATCCTTGCTGGAGGTCGTTACCCATCCTTGCTGGAGGTCGTTACGCAGCCTTGCTGGAGGTCGTTACCCATCCTTGCTGGAGGTCGTTATCCAGCCTTGCTGGAGGTCGTTACCCATCCTTGCTGGAGGTCGTTATCCATCCTTGCTGGAGGTCGTTATCCATCCTTGCTGGAGGTCGTTACCCATCCTTGCTGGAGGTCGTTATCCATCCTTGCTGGAGGTCGTTACCCATCCTTGCTGGAGGTCGTTATCCATCCTTGCTGGAGGTCGTTACGCAGCCTTGCTGGAGGTCGTTACCCAGCCTTGCTGGAGGTCGTTACCCATCCTTGCTGGAGGTCGTTACCCAGCCTTGCTGGAGGTCGTTACCCATCCTTGCTGGAGGTCGTTATCCATCCTTGCTGGAGGTCGTTATCCATCCTTGCTGGAGGTCGTTACCCAGCCTTGCTGGAGGTCGTTACCCATCCTTGCTGGAGGTCGTTACCCAGCCTTGCTGGGGGTCGTTACCCAGCCTTGCTGGGGGTCGTTACCCATCCTTGCTGGAGGTCGTTATCCATCCTTGCTGGAGGTCGTTATCCAGCCTTGCTGGAGGTCGTTACCCATCCTTGCTGGAGGTCGTTACCCAGCCTTGCTGGAGGTCGTTACCCATCCTTGCTGGAGGTCGTTATCCAGCCTTGCTGGAGGTCGTTATCCAGCCTTGCTGGAGGTCGTTATCCATCCTTGCTGGAGGTCGTTACCCAGCCTTGCTGGAGGTCGTTACCCATCCTTGCTGGAGGTCGTTACCCAGCCTTGCTGGGGGTCGTTACCCAGCCTTGCTGGGGGTCGTTACCTATCCTTGCTGGAGGTCGTTATCCATCCTTGCTGGAGGTCGTTATCCAGCCTTGCTGGAGGTCGTTATCCATCCTTGCTGGAGGTCGTTACCCAGCCTTGCTGGAGGTCGTTACCCAGCCTTGCTGGGGGTCGTTACCCAGCCTTGCTGGGGGTCGTTACCCAGCCTTGCTGGAGGTCGTTATCCAGCCTTGCTGGAGGTCGTTACCCATCCTTGTTGGAGGTCGTTACCCATCCTTGCTGGAGGTCGTTACGCAGCCTTGCTGGAGGTCGTTACCCATCCTTGCTGGAGGTCGTTACCCATCCTTGCTGGAGGTCGTTACCCATCCTTGCTGGAGGTCGTTACCCATCCTTGCTGGAGGTCGTTACCCATCCTTGCTGGAGGTCGTTACCCATCCTTGCTGGAGGTCGTTATCCATCCTTGTTGGAGGTCGTTACTCAGCCTTGCTGGAGGTCGTTACCCATCCTTGCTGGAGGTCGTTATCCATCCTTGCTGGAGGTCGTTATCCAGCCTTGCTGGAGGTCGTTACCCATCCTTGCTGGAGGTCGTTACCCAGCCTTGCTGGAGGTCGTTACCCAGCCTTGCTGGAGGTCGTTACTCAGCCTTGCTGGAGGTCGTTACTCAGCCTTGCTGGAGGTCGTTACTCAGCCTTGCTGGAGGTCGTTACGCAGCCTTGCTGGAGGTCGTTACCCATCCTTGCTGGAGGTCGTTACGCAGCCTTGCTGGAGGTCGTTACCCATCCTTGCTGGAGGTCGTTACGCAGCCTTGCTGGAGGTCGTTACGCAGCCTTGCTGGAGGTCGTTACGCAGCCTTGCTGGAGGTCGTTATCCAGTCTTGCTGGAGGTCGTTACGCAGCCTTGCTGGAGGTCGTTACGCAGCCTTGCTGGAGGTCGTTATCCAGCCTTGCTGGTAGTGCCCAACAAGAACACGCAGCGCCATGACACTCTAGCATGAAAGTATGATCAAATGAGACTCTTACAGGAGTAGTGTGGCGCTGGACCATTTTGGTCTCGTGCAGCAGCTGTTGATCACGTAGACTGTCGCTGCGGGATATTTGCATAGCATTTAATAATTTTTAATGATTGTTAAGAATGTGTGTGTGTTTTCGGTGTGCGTTTCTAAGTAAGAACGTTCACATGTTCACACAATATAGACGTTTATGCACAGTTTGAAAAACGTTATACTATCAATCGTAAATTTGAAAAATTCGGTTTTAACAGTTTGAGATGAGAAAGGAAAACCTGGTCAAGTAACATTGTAAATACACAAATAGGGAAGCGGTGCGCACAGGGTGATTAGATCAGGTTCAGGACAAGCGTTCGAGGTGAAGGATGCGCATGGGCCAGTGACACAATGCGCAATATATAATACCAAGATGTATTACCACCCGCGCACTTAACCAGTGCGTCGCTTGTTTTATCTTACGGTCACCAACGTTACAGATGCAACCTACTGAGAAGAATAACGGCTCATAAGTATCTTAAATTTTCTATGCATCTGACTCGGGTTAGGTGGGCTGTGCTTGGGCTCGGTCTTGGTCAGGTTAGGATAGGAGACTGTATTTCTGACGGAGTGGCTGGTCCTTCAGGGCCACCGTCCAGCGTGGTCTCTCCTTACGCCACTCCGTAAATAATGTAACTGTTTTTACCCAGCCAGATACGTATGAGCCCCAACCTACCCGCCCAATCATTCGAGGCCGATGCATAGAAAACGTCAATATTACCGTACTTTAATATGTACTAATGCGTCGAATTTTTAACGGATTGGTCGATACCATGAAAATATGACGTGTTAGATGACAGGACAGGCTGCTGAGTGAACAGTGATGGGAGGAGCGTGAAGGGAAGGGAGGGAAGGGAAGGGAAGGGAGGGGAAGGAAGGGAGGGGAAGGGGAAGGGAAGGAAGGGAGGGAGGAGGGAGGGGAAGGGAAGGGAGGGGAAGGGAAGGGAAGGGAGGGGAAGGGAGGGGAAGGAGGGGGAAGGGAGGGGAAGGGAGGGAAGGGAGGGGAAGGGAAGGAGGGACAGTGAAGTGGAGGGAGGGGAAGGAAGGGAGTGAAGGAAGGGAGGGGGCAGGGAGGGGAAGGGAAGGAAGGGAGGGGAAGGG
>WNGS01042707.1:48139117-48155789 GCA_020271785.1 Procambarus virginalis
TACCTGAAGTGTCGAGCACCCAAATCAATTCCTACACTGTGGTCTCCACTGCTACAACACTGTGGTCTCCACTGCTACAACACTGTGGTCTCCACTGCTCCACACTGTGGTCTCCCACTGCTACAACACTGTGGTCTCCACTGCTACAACACTGTGGTCTCCACTCTACAACACTGTGGTCTCCACTGCTACAAACACTGTGGTCTCCACTGCTAAACACTGTGGTCTCCACTGCTACAACACTGTTGTCTCCACTGCTCCTACACTGTGGTCTCCACTGCTCCTACACTGTGTCTCCACTGCTCCTACACTGTGGTCTCCACTGCTACAACACTGTGGTCTCCACTGCTCCACACTGTGGTCTCCACTGCTCAACACTGTGGTCTCCACTGCTCCTACACTGTGGTCTCCACTGCTCCTACACTTTGGTCTCCACTGCTACAACACTGTGTCTTCCACTGCTACAAACACTGTGGTCTCCACTGCTACAACACTGTGGTCTCCACTGCTCCAACACTGTGGTCTCCACTGCTCCTACACTGTGGTCTCCACTGCTACAACACTGTGGTCTCCACTGCTACAACACTGTGGTCTCCACTGCTACAACACTGTGGTCTCCACTGCTACAACACTGTGGTCTCCACTGCTACAACACTGTGGTCTCCACTGCTCATACCCACTGTGGTCTCCACTGCTACAACACTGTGGTCTCCACTGCTCCTACACTGTGGTCTCCACTGCTACAACACTGTGGTCTCCACTGCTCCTACACTGTGTCTCCACTGCTACAAACTGTGGTCTCCACTGCTCCTACACTGTGGTCTCCACTGCTACAAACTGTGGTCTCCACTGCTCCTACACTGTGGTCTCCACTGCTCCTACACTGTGGTCTCCACTGCTCCTACACTGTGGTCTCCACTGCTCCTACACTGTGGTCTCCACTGCTCCTACACTGTGGTCTCCACTGCTCCTACACTGTGGTCTCCACTGCTACTACACTGTGGTCTCCACTGCTCCTACACTGTGGTCTCCACTGCTCCTACACTGTGGTCTCCACTGCTCCTACACTGTGGTCTCCACTGCTCCTACACTGTGGTCTCCACTGCTCCTACACTGTGGTCTCCACTGCTCCTACACTGTGGTCTCCACTGCTACAACACTGTGGTCTCCACTGCTCCTACACTGTGGTCTCCACTGCTACAACACTGTGGTCTCCACTGCTACAACACTGTGGTCTCCACTGCTACTACACTGTGGTCTCCACTGCTACAACACTGTGGTCTCCACTGCTACACACTGTGGTCTCCACTGCTCATACACTGTGGTCTCCACTGCTCCTACACTGTGGTCTCCACTGCTCCTACACTGTGGTCTCCACTGCTACAACACTGTGGTCTCCACTGCTCCTACACTGTGGTCTCCACTGCTCCTACACTGTGGTCTCCACTGCTCTACACTGTGGTCTCCACTGCTCCTACACTGTGGTCTCCACTGCTCCTACACTGTGGTCTCCACTGCTCCTACACTGTGGTCTCCACTGCTACAAACTGTGGTCTCCACTGCTACAACACTGTGGTCTCCACTGCTACACACTGTGGTCTCCACTGCTCCAACACTGTGGTCTCCACTGCTACTACACTGTGGTCTCCACTGCTCCTACACTGTGGTCTCCACTGCTACAACACTGTGGTCTCCACTGCTCCTACACTGTGGTCTCCACTGCTCCTACACTGTGGTCTCCACTGCTACAACACTGTGGTCTCCACTGCTCCTACACTGTGGTCTCCACTGCTACACTGTGGTCTCCACTGCTACAACACTGTGGTCTCCACTGCTCCTACACTGTGGTCTCCACTGCTCCTACACTGTGGTCTCCACTGCTCTACAACACTGTGGTCTCCACTGCTCCTACACTGTGGTCTCCACTGCTACAACTGTGGTCTCCACTGCTACAGTGGTCTCCACTGCTCAACACTGTGGTCTCCACTGCTACAACACTGTGGTCTCCACTGCTACAACACTGTGGTCTCCACTGCTACTACACTGTGGTCTCCACTGCTACCCTGTGGTCTCCACTGCTCCTACACTGTGGTCTCCACTGCTACAACACTGTGGTCTCCACTGCTACAACACTGTGGTCTCCACTGCTACAACACTGTGGTCTCCACTGCTACAACACTGTGGTCTCCACTGCTACAACACTGTGGTCTCCACTGCTACAACACTGTGGTCTCCACTGCTACAACACTGTGGTCTCCACTGCTACAACACTGTGGTCTCCACTGCTCCTACACTGTGGTCTCCACTGCTACAACACTGTGGTCTCCACTGCTCCTACACTGTGGTCTCCACTGCTACAACACTGTGGTCTCCACTGCTCCTACACTGTGGTCTCCACTGCTACAACACTGTGGTCTCCACTGCTACACACTGTGGTCTCCACTGCTACACACTGTGGTCTCCACTGCTCCTAACTGTGGTCTCCACTGCTACAACACTGTGGTCTCCACTGCTACAACACTGTGGTCTCCACTGCTCCTACACTGTGGTCTCCACTGCTCCTACACTGTGGTCTCCACTGCTCCTACACTGTGATCTCCACTGCTACAACACTGTGGTCTCCACTGCTACAACACTGTGGTCTCCACTGCTACAACACTGTGGTCTCCACTGCTCCTACACTGTGGTCTCCACTGCTACAACACTGTGGTCTCCACTGCTACAACACTGTGGTCTCCACTGCTACAACACTGTGGTCTCCACTGCTCCTACACTGTGGTCTCCACTGCTACAACACTGTGGTCTCCACTGCTCCTACACTGTGGTCTCCCACTGCTACAACTGTGTCTCCACTGCTCCTACACTGTGGTCTCCACTGCTACAACACTGTGGTCTCCACTGCTCCTACACTGTGGTCTCCACTGCTACAACACTGTGGTCTCCACTGCTCCTACACTGTGGTCTCCACTGCTACAACACTGTGGTCTCCACTGCTACAACACTGTGGTCTCCACTGCTCCTACACTATGGTCTCCACTGCTCCTACACTGTGGTCTCCACTGCTACTACACTGTGGTCTCCAGTGCTACAACACTGTAGTCTCCACTGCTACAACACTGTGGTCTCCACTGCTACAACACTGTGGTCTCCACTGCTACAACACTGTGGTCTCCACTGCTCCTACACTGTGGTCTCCACTGCTACAACACTGTGGTCTCCACTGACAACACTGTGGTCTCCACTGCTCCTACACTGTGGTCTCCACTGCTCCTACACTGTGGTCTCCACTGCTACAACACTGTGGTCTCCACTGCTACACACTGTGGTCTCCACTGCTCCTACACTGTGGTCTCCACTGCTACAACACTGTGGTCTCCACTGCTCCTACACTGTGGTCTCCACTGCTCCTACACTGTGGTCTCCACTGCTCCTACACTGTGGTCTCCACTGCTACAACACTGTGGTCTCCACTGCTAACACACTGTGGTCTCCACTGCTACAACACTGTGGTCTCCACTGCTCCTACACTATGGTCTCCACTGCTCCTACACTGTGGTCTCCACTGCTCCTACACTGTGGTCTCCAGTGCTACTACACTGTGGTCTCCACTGCTACAACACTGTGGTCTCCTACTACAAACACTGTGGTCTCCACTGCTACAACACTGTGGTCTCCACTGCTCCTACACTGTGGTCTCCACTGCTCCTACACTGTGGTCTCCACTGCTCCTACACTGTGGTCTCCACTGCTCCTACACTGTGGTCTCCACTGCTACAACACTGTGGTCTCCACTGCTACGACACTGTGGTCTCCACTCTACAACACTGTGGTCTCCACTGCTACAACACTGTGGTCTCCACTGCTACAACACTGTGGTCTCCACTGCTACAACACTGGGTCTCCACTGATCCTACACTGCGGTCTCCACTGCTACAACACTGTGGTCTCCACTGCTCCTACACTGTGGTCTCCACTGCTACAACACTGTGGTCTCCACTGCTACGACACTGTGGTCTCCACTGCTACAACACTGTGGTCTCCACTGCTACAACACTGTAGTCTCCACTGCTACAACACTGTGGTCTCCACTGCTCCTACACTGTGGTCTCCACTGCTCCACACTGTGGTCTCCACTGCTACGACACTGTGTGAGTCAAAAGTGTGTGACTCATGAANCTGCTGTGGACGCTTCTCCCTGTTGTGGACGCTTTCTCCCTGCTGTGGACGCTCCTCCCTGCTGTGGACGCTTCTCCCTGCTGTGGACGCTTCTCCCTGTTGTGGACGCTTCTCCCTGCTGTGGACGCTTCTCCCTGCTGTGGACGCTTCTCCCTGCTGTGGACGCTTCTCCCTGTTGTGGACGCTTCTCCCTGCTGTGGACGCTCCTCCCTGCTGTGGACGCTTCTCCCTGCTGTGGACGCTTCTCCCTGCTGTGGACGCTCCTCCCTGCTGTGGACGCTTCTCCCTGTTGTGGACGCTTCTCCCTGCTGTGGTCGCTTCTCCCTGCTGTGGACGCTTCTCCCTGCTGTGGACGCTTCTCCCTGCCGTGGACGCTGTTTTGTACTGTATTCATCTGGTTGTGGTAGAGAGGTTAAACTTCAACTCTGTCTTTCAACTTCTGTCCTGTCTTTCAGTCGATTGATGTATTACTGTCCGACTCTTATTACGTGAATCACGTGTTTTTAACTCCCTGAGAGAATGTGATCATCTAGGACTTGATTCACCATTTATATATATAACTGCCCTGTACGTCTAGAACACAATATCAAATGCCTTTTGTAGTCCAGGAATGTGCAGAATATCTTCACCGGCCGGCGAGCCACGGAGCTTGTCGCTGCTGGGTTAACGAGAAACACCAATCTAGGTAATCTGTGTAAGTCTGTGACGGCCAAGTGTGACGAGTTTGTATTTTGTGGGGCGGGAGAGGTGCATTATGGGGCTGGCGAGCGGTGGGCCGGGTGAGGTGGGCCGAGAGAGGTGGGCCGAGAGGTGCATTATGGGCTGGCGAGCGGTGGGCCGGGTGAGGTGGGCTGAGAGAGGTGCATTATGGGGCTGGCGAGCGGCGAGGTGGTCGACCGCCAGTTGTTTAGTATCAGGGGTCGACAATTAGGTGTCTGGCTCGCGTGTTGCTTAGCTCACGGGATCACCAGGCGTCTGGTTCATCACGGGATCACCAGGCGTCTGGTTCATCACGGGTTCACCAGGCGTCTGGTTCATCACGGGTTCACCAGGCGTCTGGTTCATCACGGGATCACCAGGCGTCTGGTTCATCACGGGTTCACCAGGCGTCTGGTCCATCACGGGTTCACCAGGCGTCTGGTTCATCACGGGATCACCAGGCGTCTGGTTCATCACGGGATCACCAGGCGTCTGGTCCATCACGGGATCACCAGGCGTCTGGTTCATCACGGGTTCACCAGGCGTATGGTTCATTACAGGTTCACCAGGCGTCTGGTCCATTACGGGTTCACCAGGCGTCTGGTTCATCACGGGTTCACCAGGCGTCTGGTCCATCACGGGTTCACCAGGCGTCTTGTTCATCACGGGTTCACCAGGCGTCTGGTTCATCACGGGTTCACCAGGCGTATGGTCCATCACGGGTTCACCAGGCGTCTGGTTCATCACGGGTTCACCAGGCGTCTGGTTCATCACGGGTTCACCAGGCGTCTGGTTCATCACGGGTTCACCAGGCGTCTGGTTCATCACGGGTTCACCAGGCGTCTGGTTCATCACGGGTTCACCAGGCGTCTGGTCCATCACGGGTTCACCAGGCGTCTGGTTCATCACGGGTTCACCAGGCGTCTGGTCCATCACGGGTTCACCAGGCGTCTGGTTCATCACGGGTTCACCAGGCGTCTGGTTCATCACGGGTTCACCAGGCGTCTGGTCCATCACGGGTTCACCAGGCGTCTGGTCCATCACGGGTTCACCAGGCGTCTGGTCCATCACGGGTTCACCAGGCGTCTGGTCCATCACGGGTTCACCAGGCGTCTGGTTCATTACAGGTTCACCAGGCGTCTGGTCCATTACGGGTTCACCAGGCGTCTGGTTCATCACGGGTTCACCAGGCGTCTGGTCCATCACGGGTTCACCAGGCGTCTGGTTCATCACGGGTTCACCAGGCGTCTGGTCCATCACGGGTTCACCAGGTGTCTGGTTCATCACGGGTTCACCAGGCGTCTTGTTCATCACGGGTTCACCAGGTGTCTGGTTCATCACGGGTTCACCAGGCGTCTGGTTCATCACGGGTTCACCAGGCGTCTGGTTCACCACGGGTTCACCAGGCGTCTGGTCCATCACGGGATCACCAGGCGTCTGGTCCATCACGGACTCACCAGGCGTCTGGTCCATCACGGGTTCACCAGGCGTCTAGTCCATCACGGGTTCACCAGGCGTCTGGTCCATCACGGGTTCACCAGGCGTCTGGTCCATCACGGGTTCACCAGGCGTCTGGTCCATCACGGGTTCACCAGGCGTCTGGTCCATCACGGGTTCACCAGGCGTCTGGTCCATCACGGGTTCACCAGGCGTCTGGTCCATCACGGGTTCACCAGGCGTCTGGTCCATCACGGGTTCACCAGGCGTCTGGTCCATCACGGGTTCACCAGCACCAACCATGGTGACCTTACTGGTCACCAAACTAGTGCTTCAGTAGCCGTACTGACCCACATGTGCACCACCTGACTACTTACGTAGATTACCTGTAGTGTCGAGCACCCAAATCAATTCCTACACTGTGTCTCCACTGCTACAACACTGTGGTCTCCACTGCTACAACACTGTGGTCTAGACTGCTCCTACACTGTGGTCTCCACTGCTCCTACACTGTGGTCTCCACTGCTACAACACTGTGGTCTCCACTGCTACAGCACTGTGGTCTCCACTGCTACAACACTGTGGTCTCCACTGTTACAACACTGTGGTCTCCACTGCTACAACACTGTGGTCCCCACAGCTCCTACACTGTGGTCTCCACTGCTACAACACTGTGGTCTCCACTGCTCCTACACTGGGGTCTCCACTGCTACAACACTGTGGTCTCCACTGCTACAACACTGTGGTCTCCACTGCTACAACACTGTGGTCTCCACTGCTACAACACTGTGGTCTCCACTGCTACAACACTGTGGTCTCTACTGCTCCTACACTGTGGTCTCCACTGCTACAACACTGTGGTCTCCACTGCTACAACACTGTGGTCTCCACTGCTCCTACACTGTGGTCTCCACTGCTACAACACTGTGGTCTCCACTGCTACAACACTGTGGTCTCCACTGCTCCTACACTAAGGTCTCCACTGCTACAACACTGTGGTCTCCACTGCTCCTACACTGTGGTCTCCACTGCTCCTACACTGTGGTCTCCACTGCTCCTACACTAAGGTCTCCACTGCTACAACACTGTGGTCTCCACTGCTCCTACACTAAGGTCTCCACTGCTACAACACTGTGGTCTCCACTGCTCCTACACTATGGTCTCCACTGCTCCTACACTGTGGTCTCCACTGCTCCTACACTGTGGTCTCCACTGCTACAACACTAAGGTCTCCACTGCTACAACACTGTGGTCTCTACTGCTCCTACACTGTGGTCTCCACTGCTACAACACTAAGGTCTCCACTGCTACAACACTGTGGTCTCCACTGCTCCTACACTGTGGTCTCCACTGCTACAACACTGTGGTCTCCACTGCTCCTACACTGGGGTCTCCACTGCTACAACACTGTGGTCTCCACTGCTACAACACTGTGGTCTCCACTGCTACAACACTGTGATCTCCACTGCTCCTACACTGGGGTCTCCACTGCTACAACACTGTGGTCTCCACTGCTCCTACACTGTGGTCTCCACTGCTACAACACTGCACTGCTCCTCCACTGTGGTCTCTACACTGTGGTCTCCACTGCTCACTGTGGTCTCCACTGCTCCTACACTGTGGTCTCCACTGCTCCTACTCTGTGGTCTCCACTGCTCCTACTCTGTGGTCTCCACTGCTCCTACACTGTGGTCTCCACTGCTCCTACACTGTGGTCTCCACTGCTCCTACACTGTGGTCTCCACTGCTCTACACTGTGGTCTCCACTGCTGTGGTCTCCACTGCTCCTACACTGTGGTCTCCACTGCTCCTACACTGTGGTCTCCACTGCTCCTACACTGTGGTCTCCACTGCTCCTACACTGTGGTCTCCACTGCTACAACACTGTGGTCTCCACTGCTACAACACTGTGGTCTCCACTGCTACAACACTGTGGTCTCCACTGCTACAACACTGTGGTCTCCACTGCTCCTACACTGTGGTCTCCACTGCTCCTACACTGTGGTCTCCACTGCTCCTACACTGTGGTCTCCACTGCTCCTACACTGTGGTCTCCACTGCTCCTACACTGTGGTCTCCACTGCTCCTACTCTGTGGTCTCCACTGCTCCTACTCTGTGGTCTCCACTGCTCCTACTCTGTGGTCTCCACTGCTCCTACACTGTGGTCTCCAATGCTCCTACACTGTGGTCTCCACTGCTACAACACTGTGGTCTCCACTGCTACAACACTGTGGTCTCCACTGCTACAACACTGTGGTCTCCACTGCTCCTACACTGTGGTCTCCACTGTTCCTACACTGTGGTCTCTACTGCTACAACACTGTGGTCTCCACTGCTACAACACTGTGGTCTCCACTGCTCCTACACTGTGGTCTCCACTGCTACAACACTGTGGTCTCCACTGCTAAAACACTGAGGTCTCCACTGCTCCTACACTGTGGTCTCCACTGTTGCTACACTGTGGTCTCTACTGCTACAACACTGTGGTCTCCACTGCTCCTACACTGTGGTCTCCACTGCTCCTACACTGTGGTCTCCACTGCTCCCACACTGTGGTCTCCACTGCTCCTACACTGTGGTCTCCACTGCTCCTACACTGTGGTCTCCACTGCTCCTACACTGTGGTCTCCACTGCTCCTACTCTGTGGTCTCCACTGCTCCTACACTGTGGTCTCCACTGCTACAACACTGTGGTCTCCACTGCTCCTTCACTGTGGTCTCCACTGTTCCTACACTGTGGTCTCCACTGTTCCTACACTGTGGTCTCCACTGCTCCTACACTGTGGTCTCCACTGCTCCTACACTGTGGTCTCCACTGTTCCTACACTGTGATCTCCACTGCTCCTACACTGTGGTCTCCACTGCTCCCACACTGTGGTCTCCACTGCTCCTACACTGTGGTCTCCACTGCTCCTACACTGTGGTCTCCACTGCTCCTACACTGTGGTCTCCACTGCTCCTACACTGTGGTCTCCACTGCTCCTACACTGTGGTCTCCACTGCTACACTGTGGTCTCCACTGCTCCTACTCTGTGGTCTCCACTGCTCATTCACTGTGGTCTCTACTGCTCCTATACTGTGGTCTCCACTGCTCCTACACTGTGGTCTCCACTGCTCCTACTCTGTGGTCTCCACTGCTCATTCACTGTGGTCTCTACTGCTCCTATACTGTGGTCTCCACTGCTCCTACACTGTGGTCTCCACTGCTACAACACTGTGGTCTCCACTGCTACAACACTGTGGTCTCCACTGCTCCTACTCTGTGGTCTCCACTGCTCCTACTCTGTGGTCTCCACTGCTCCTACTCTGTGGTCTCCACTGCTCCTACACTGTGGTCTCCAATGCTCCTACACTGTGGTCTCCACTGCTACAACACTGTGGTCTCCACTGCTACAACATTGTGGTCTCCACTGCTACAACACTGTGGTCTCCACTGCTACAACACTGTGGTCTCCACTGCTCCTACACTGTGGTCTCCACTGTTCCTACACTGTGGTCTCTACTGCTACAACACTGTGGTCTCCACTGCTACAACACTGTGGTCTCCACTGCTCCTACACTGTGGTCTCCACTGCTACAACACTGTGGTCTCCACTGCTAAAACACTGAGGTCTCCACTGCTCCTACACTGTGGTCTCCACTGTTGCTACACTGTGGTGTCTACTGCTACAACACTGTGGTCTCCACTGCTCCTACACTGTGGTCTCCACTGCTCCTACACTGTGGTCTCCACTGCTCCCACACTGTGGTCTCCACTGCTCCTACACTGTGGTCTCCACTGCTCCTACACTGTGGTCTCCACTGCTCCTACACTGTGGTCTCCACTGCTCCTACTCTGTGGTCTCCACTGCTCCTACACTGTGGTCTCCACTGCTACAACACTGTGGTCTCCACTGCTCCTACACTGTGGTCTCCACTGTTCCTACACTGTGGTCTCCACTGTTCCTACACTGTGGTCTCCACTGCTCCTACACTGTGGTCTCCACTGCTCCTACACTGTGGTCTCCACTGCTCCTACACTGTGGTCTCCACTGCTACAACACTGTGGTCTCCACTGCTACAACACTGTGGTCTCCACTGCTACAACACTGTGGTCTCCACTGCTACAACACTGTGGTCTCCACTGCTACAACACTGTGGTCTCCACTGCTACAACACTGTGGTCTCCACTGCTCCTACACTGTGATCTCCACTGCTACAACACTGTGGTCTCCACTGCTACAACACTGTGGTCTCCACTGCTCCTACACTGTGGTCTCCACTGCTCCTACACTGTGTCTCCACTGCTACAACACTGTGGTCTCCACTGCTCCTACACTGTGATCTCCACTGCTACAACACTGTGGTCTCCACTGCTACAACACTGTGGTCTCCACTGCTACAACACTGTGGTCTCCACTGCTACAACACTGTGGTCTCCACTGCTCCTACACTGTGGTCTCCACTGCTCCTACACTGTGATCTCCACTGCTACAACACTGTGGTCTCCACTGCTCCTACACTGTGATCTCCACTGCTACAACACTGTGGTCTCCACTGCTACAACACTGTGGTCTCCACTGCTACAACACTGTGGTCTCCACTGCTACAACACTGTGGTCTCCACTGCTCCTACACTGGTCTCCACTGCTCCTACACTGTGATCTCCACTACTACAACACTGTGGTCTCCACTGCTCCTACACTGTGGTCTCCACTGCTCCTACACTGTGATCTCCACTGCTACAACACTGTGGTCTCCACTGCTACAACACTGTGGTCTCCACTGCTACAACACTGTAGTCTCCACTGCTCCTACACTGTGGTCTCCACTGCTCCTACACTGTGGTCTCCACTGCTACAACACTGTGGTCTCCACTGCTACAACACTGTGGTCTCCACTGCTACAACACTGTAGTCTCCACTGCTACAACACTGTGGTCTCCACTGCTACAACACTGTGGTCTCCACTGCTCCTACACTGTGGTCTCCACTGCTACAACACTGTAGTCTCCACTGCTACAACACTGTGGTCTCCACTGCTACAACACTGTGGTCTCCACTGCTCCTACACTGTGGTCTCCACTGCTCCTACACTGTGGTCTCCACTGCTCTACACTGTGGTCTCCACTGCTACAACACTGTGGTCTCCACTGCTCCTACACTGTGGTCTCCACTGCTACAACACTGTGGTCTCCACTGCTCCTACACTGTGGTCTCCACTGCTCCTACACTGTGGTCTCCACTGCTCCTACACTGTGGTCTCCACTGCTCCTACACTGTGGTCTCCACTGCTCCTACACTGTGGTCTCCACTGCTACAACAGTGTAGTCTCCACTGCTACAACACTGTGGTCTCCACTGCTCCTACACTGTGGTCTCCACTGCTACAATGTGGTCTCCACTGCTCCTACACTGTGGTCTCCACTGCTACAACACTGTGGTCTCCACTGCTACAACACTGTGGTCTCCACTGCTACAACACTGTGGTCTCCACTGCTACAACACTGTGGTCTCCACTGCTACAATGTGGTCTCCACTGCTCCTACACTGTGGTCTCCACTGCTACAACACTGTGGTCTCCACTGCTACAACACTGTGGTCTCCACTGCTACTACACTGTGGTCTCCACTGCTCCTACACTTTGGTCTCCACTGCTACAACACTGTGGTCTCCACTGCACCTACACTGTGGTCTCCACTGCACTACACTGTGGTCTCCACTGCTACAACACTGTGGTCTCCACTGCTACAACACTGTGGTCTCCACTGCTACAACACTGTGGTCTCCACTGCTACAACACTGTGGTCTCCACTGCTACAACACTGTGGTCTCCACTGCTCCTACACTGTGGTCTCCACTGCTACAACACTGTGGTCTCCACTGCTACAACACTGTGGTCTCCACTGCTACAACACTGTGGTCTCCACTGCTACAACACTGTGGTCTCCACTGCTCCTACACTGTGGTCTCCACTGCTACAACACTGTGGTCTCCACTGCTACACACTGTGGTCTCCACTGCTACAACACTGTGTGAGTCAAAAGTGTGTGACTCATGAACCTTAGGACAGTATATTACATATTCCTAAGTGAAGGCGAGAGTTCAGTCCCCGTCGTGGGCCTCGACTTAGTTAAACGATTCAGATAAATAACTTAAAGGCCCATTTAGTCTTCAGAAGAGTGTTTAAGGTGATAATTCACTAGACAGGACTAAACAGCGCAATTATGAGGTACTTGGGCAGTGATCTTATGGATCACAGAGGCGGTTCAGACTCGGGTATTCATCATTGATTTACGTACACAGTTGCGACACCTGTACATCTTAACTCAGTAAATGTGTTGTAGTCAGTACTTATTAGACAGTTTACGAGATTGGAAACTTCACAACCCATAGTTGTTATTGTTATAAATAACCTCGTAGTGCTTCGGAGCTCACAGACTGTTAAGATGCAAACTTAGTCTCTATTATTGATTTAAGATGTACAGGTTTCGTAAGTGGACACGTGCATGCGTGATGAATTGATAAGTGTACACGTGCATGCGTGATGAATTGATAAGTGGACACGTGCATGCCAGCTGTGTGCTCAAGATTCTCTTTGGTTGTTAGCGTTACAAGAAGGTCATAAAGCATTAGTAGTACAAGGGCGGAAGCACCGCGGGTGTCTGGCACAGGAACACCACGGGTGCCTGGCACACACACCACGGGTGCCTGGCACACACACCACGGGTGCCTGGCACACTCACCACGGGTGCCTGGCACACTCACCACGGGTGCCTGGCACAGGAACACCACGGGTGACTGACACAGGGGCACCACGGGTGCCTGGCACAGGGGCATCACGGGTGCCTGGCACAGGGGCACCACGGGTGCCTGGCACAGGGGCACCACGGGTGCCTGACACAGGGGCACCACGGGTGCCTGGCACAGGAACACCACGGGTGTCTGGCACAGGGGCACCACGGGTGTCTGGCACAGGAACACCACGGGTGTCTGGCACAGGGGCACCACGGGTGTCTGGCACAGGAACACCGCGGGTGTCTGGCACAGGAACACCGCGGGTGTCTGGCACAGGAACACCACGGGTGCCTGGCACAGGGGCACCACGGGTGCCTGGCACAGGGGCACCACGGGTGCCTGGCACAGGAACACCACGGGTGTCTGGCACAGAGGCACCACGGGTGTCTGGCACAGGAACACCACGGGTGTCTGGCACAGGAACACCGCGGGTGTCTGGCACAGGGGCACCACGGGTGTCTGGCACAGGGGCACCACGGGTGTCTGGCACAGGGGCACCACGGGTGCCTGGCACAGGGGCACCACGGGTGCCTGGCACAGGGGCACCACGGGTGCCTGACACAGGGGCACCACGGGTGCCTGGCACAGGGGCACCTCGGGTGCCTGACACAGGGGCTCCACGGGTGCCTGGCACAGGAACACCACGGGTGTCTGGCACAGGGGCACCACGGGTGTCTGGCACAGGAACACCACGGGTGTCTGGCACAGGAACACCACGGGTGTCTGGCACAGGGGCACCACGGGTGTCTGGCACAGGGGCACCACGGGTGTCTGGCACAGGAACACCGCGGGTGTCTGGCACAGGAACACCACGGGTGCCTGACACAGGGGCACCACGGGTGCCTGACACAGGAACACCACGGGTGCCTGGCACAGGAGCACCACGGGTGTCTGGCACAGGAACACCACGGGTGCCTGGCACAGGAACACCACGGGTGTCTGGCACAGGAACACCACGGGTGTCTGGCACAGGAACACCACGGGTGTCTGGCACAGGGGCACCACGGGTGTCTGGCACAGGGGCACCACGGGTGTCTGGCACAGGAACACCGCGGGTGTCTGGCACAGGGGCACCACGGGTGTCTGGCACAGGAACACCGCGGGTGTCTGGCACAGGAACACCACGGGTGTCTGGCACAGGAACACCACGGGTGTCTGGCACAGGGGCACCACGGGTGTCTGGCACAGGGGCACCACGGGTGTCTGGCACAGGGGCACCACGGGTGTCTGGCACAGGGGCACCACGGGTGTCTGGCACAGGAACACCGCGGGTGTCTGGCACAGGAACACCACGGGTGTCTGGCACAGGAACACCACGGGTGTCTGGCACAGGGGCACCACGGGTGTCTGGCACAGGAACACCACGGGTGTCTGGCACAGGGGCACCACGGGTGTCTGGCACAGGAACACCGCGGGTGCCTGGCACAGGAACACCGCGGGTGTCTGGCACAGGAACACCGCGGGTGCCTGGCACAGGAACACCACGGGTGTCTGGCACAGGGGCACCACGGGTGTCTGGCACAGGAACACCACGGGTGTCTGGCACAGGAACACCACGGGTGTCTGGCACAGGAACACCACGGGTGTCTGGCACAGGAACACCACGGGTGCCTGGCACAGGAACACCACGGGTGTCTGGCACAGGAACACCACGGGTGTCTGGCACAGGGGCACCACGGGTGTCTGGCACAGGAACACCACGGGTGCCTGGCACAGGAACACCGCGGGTGTATTGCACAGGGGCACCACGGGTGCCTGGCACAGGAACACCACGGGTGCCTGGCACAGGAACACCACGGGTGCCTGGCACAGGAACACCGCGGGTGTATTGCACAGGGGCACCACGGGTGCCTGGCACAGGGGCACCACGGGTGCCTGGCACAGTGGCACCACGGGTGCCTGGCACAGGAACACCGCGGGTGCCTGGCACAGGGGCACCACGGGTGCCTGGCACAGGGGCTCCACGGGTGCCTGGCACAGGAACACCACGGGTGCCTGGCACAGGGGCACCACGGGTGCCTGGCACATGGGCACCACGGGTGCCTGGCACAGGGGCACCACGGGTGCCTGGCACAGGGGCACCACGGGTGCCTGGCACATGGGCACCACGGGTGCCTGGCACAGGGGCACCACGGGTGCCTGGCACAGGGGCACCACGGGTGCCACCAAACTGAGACCAGCGAGAGTTTAGCACAAGAACCACCTTTTCTGATACCATGTTGGCAGAATTGTAGCAGTAGTCTACGTCCTCGACTCACACTCGAGGGGTCTGGATAAAGTCCCCGGGCATAACAAAAATGGCCGGGGACATGATTGTTTACCGAGGACGTATATTACCTAGCAAGAGGGTAAATTTAAGATGTTGTGGATTCCTTCTTCCATTGACCTGCAGGAAAATGCCAAAGTTGACGCCCTTGCTAAGGCTGCAGTAAATAATGACAGTATTGAACGGAATGTTGAGTTATCAAATAGGTCCCTTAAAAGTGTCATTAGACGAGAACTCCTGAATGAATTTGAAGAAAGTAGAACAGTGCAAACTGGCACTAGCAGGTCCATTGTTCATCACAATGAAATGTGTGAAGTAAAACATGTGTATGGGGCAAGTAACAAAGTCAGTAGACTAACAGATGTTGTCACAGCTCGTATAAGACTTGGCTACAAGTATCTCTGGCAGTTCGGCTTGTATAGGGATCTAGATGAAGTAAAGTGTAAAGTGTGTGGACAAAGACAGGGACACACACTCGAACACTATATCTTGGATTGTAGTAAAATTGAGCCATTTAGAGATAAATCTAAGCTTACTCTGTATGATATGGCAACCTATCTAATTACCATGAATGAATTAACTGAAATCCTTGCACTGTATCCATATTTCGCTTCCAGTAGATGAACGACATATGAGATTAAGAAACAAGTAGTGTATTGTGAATACTAATAATAAACAGAAGCTCCCCTATGACTCTGTAATATCCCCACTGGTCAAACTATTATGTATTAGCGATAAGACCTACCATTAATGTATGATGACTTACTGTAAATATATAGCTCTTGAAATAGAACATTCTCTGTAACTAGCTGACATATAACTATAAGGTATGAAGGATAGATGAAATTGTTTATGTAATAATCGAAGATGAGGTCTGACAAAGTTCTTTTATGCCCTCTGTAATGCTTTTTGCGCTACCGCTCACAGGATGGGTATGGGGTGCACAATAAACTATCCGCCTCTGGCGGCAACAATCAAAATTCCCTAGAGACGTCACTCTGGAAAAACCATCCACAGGTCAGAGAATTATTTAGAGTCTCAGACAAATTTTCACTCAACCAGCAGATAACAGGCTCGGCTAGAAACGAAAATATTTTAGATCTAATCTTCACAAACAATGAAGAACTAGGAGCATACTGTGGCCACAAGCTCGTTAAAGTGCAGACTAACATCAGTACTATCATCATCAGTACTATCATCATCAGTACTATCATCAGTAGTCGTAATATGTCTAAAAATGATCAAGCAAGAAGGGACATTCAATAAATTAAATTTTAAAATAAAAGAAATGATTAGTTACAAAAATAGAACTTGCAAG
>WNGS01042707.1:48156789-48175558 GCA_020271785.1 Procambarus virginalis
CGACCTATCCACCTCCCTGTCCGGCGAGCTACCCACCTCCTTGTCCGGCGTCCTATCCACCTCCCTGTCCGGCGACCTATCCACCTCCTTGTCCGGCGACCTATCCACCTCCCTGTCCGGCGAGCTACCCACCTCCTTGTCCGGCGTCCTATCCACCTCCCTGTCCGGCTACCTATCCAGCTTCCTGTCCCGTCCGCCATAGTTACGCTGGTCCGTGGCATCCATCTCGCCACAATGCCTCACTAACAAGAGTAGGTGAAAGAAAAATCAGTGTTTTGCCTTAAATTAGTTCCCCTCGGGAATGGAAATTGCCGCCTCGGGCTCAAACATCGATTATGAAGCTCAGACGAACTTTGTTTTATGCGGGCGAGAAGCAGTTCACAGTTTGGTTTCATTAATTTTGCGGTGTCCCCTAACTTTGACAGATTAGGAGGGAGCGGGGGAGGGGGGCTGAGAGTGAGCGTTCACTCTGAGCAATGGTTCGTCAGCTTGTGTTATTTATGGGGGGTAAGTTATGCGTGGCGTCCACTTGTATACCTCTCTTGTATGGCTCTAGCATCTCCATAAAAGTATTATGTAAGCTTTTGGTGAACATAAAGTATGCCTGCTGCTGGCAGAACCTCACTACATTCCATTTTGGTTGTGCCAGATGTAATTCTAGTGCCTGGATTGTACCTGGATGAGGTTGTTGGAGTTCTTCTGCGCGGCCAGGGGGGGGGGCAAGCTTGACTTGCGAGAGCTTGGTCCAACAGGCTGGTTCTTGGTGCTTAGATATGAAAAGGGTGCTTGAGCAAAGGCCAACCTTTGGCAAGAAGCCTCACCTCTCCATGCTAGACTGGTCTTGAGGGAGAGTGTTACAATAGGCGTGATGATCAACACCATAACATTGTCACTTGCCTTGAGATTACTTTTGTCATGATGCGCCGCGATGATGTGAGGATGTAGTGAAGCACTCACCCCGCGCTTCGCGAACGCTTTGGCCTGGATTCGTATCCTGGCCGGTGGAGGAGTGACTGGGCGCCAATCCTTAACTGTAGCCTCTGTTCACCCAGTAGTGCATGGGTACCTGGTTGTTAAACGATTTAACAGATCGTATTCCGGGGAAAAATTAGGATTAAGGACCTGCCCGAAACGCTATGCGTGTTAGTGGCTTTACAAGAATGTAAGAACTCTTGTATATTAAAAAGTCGATAGTTGGATCTGTATTAGCGGTTGATTGATTGATTGATAAAGATTAAGCCACCCAAGAGGTGGCACGGGCATGAATAGCCCGTAAGTGGTGGCCCTTATGAGCCATTAACAGTATCGAGTGATGATACTGGAGATCTGTGGAGGTGCGACGGCACCCTGCGTGACGGGAGATGTCTCCCGGACCAAATGGTGACCAAATGGTGGTTACTCCTGATTGATAAGGATTAAGCCACCCAAGAGGTGGCACGGGCATGAATAGCCCTTAAGTGGTACAATTTTTTTTTCTCCGTAATTCTTTTCATTATTATGACATTGCATTTAATCATCGAGCTGTTATCGCGGGGGAGGATACTGCTTCACAGTCTTTATGAGGGCGTCCAGCTGCTGGACACCTTTGTTGACCAGGAGAGTGGCTCTGTTGATGGCTTCAGGGTGGCCACAGCAAGATTCAGGAAGTCTTAAAGCTCTTCTAAGGTCGTTGGTTGCTTCACATTCTAGAAGATAGTGAAGTAATGGCTTTTCTGTGACAGTTTGGCAGAAGATGCACTCTCTCTGTCGGGGTTCACCAATCTCCCAGTTGCATCTGTAACCTAGACGTAGTCTATATAACCTAACTGCTATTTCCCTGTGGATTCCTTTTGGGATATTTAATCTTTCTAATTTAGTTGCCTGAAGATACCATGTTGCAGAGGGCGAGCCTTCAGCTATTCTCTGGTGTAGGTAGGCTTTGTTGAGGTGTGAGAGTTTTTTGGTGATGATGTTTTTAATGTTCTCTAGGCTGGGTTGAATTGTTTTATCTATCACTGGATGACGAGTTGCCAGTTTAGCAATTTCATCAGCTTTCTCATTTAATGGGATTCCAATATGGGATGGGATCCAGTTCAAGGTTATGTTGAGTCCTTTGCCTTTAGCGACTGCTCCAAGATACAAAATGGTGGTAATTATTTCCACGTTATCTTTCCACTGTTTTTGTCCTAGTATTTGAAGTGCAGCTTTTGAGTCTGTGTGTATGATGGCATTTTGAGTGTTTTGTGCAATCACATATGCGAATGCCTGTTGTATGGCAAACAGCTCAGTTTGGGTTGATGATACTAGTCCTCCCAGTCTCCAATATGCCTGTATGCTGGCCGTGCAAAGAGCAGCGCCAGCACTTTCATATTCTGTGTCCACCGATCCGTCTGTGAAAATGTGGGTGGCTCCTGCTACTGCTATGCTATACATTTGCTCTTCTATTATGCGCCTTAGGATTGTCGGATCATAGGCAGCCTTTTTCATTGGGAGACTTTCTATTACTATTTTGAAAGTAGGCTCTTCCCACGGTGCAGCAGGAGTGTAATTTGGGTGGGATGATCACCCTCTCTATCGAGAATCATGCTTTTTAACTGTAGTCTGTTTAGGACTTTTCCTGCTCTTGCAGCCCAAGAGTTTCCATTGTTTTGCCCTAGTCCAACCACCAAGGCCTGCCGTACTGGGATTGGATCAGAAGAAATAATTATCTTACTAATAATTGTAGCTGTCCTTTGAGATATTCTTTCCTGTAGAGAGGGCAAACCCGTCTCCAGTCTAAGTGTTTTCAAGCTTGGTCCACATGGGGGCTCCCAGTGCGGCTCTCATAGCATTGTTTTGGGCAACTTCAAGCTTTTTCCACTGTTGGTGTGATAGATTTGTGAGTGCAGGTGCTGCATAATCGATCACTGATCTGACTGCCTGTACATAGTATGTGCGAAGGACTTGCAGATTGGCTCCTCCAGAGAGGGATGTTTAGCGGATCCAATAGGTTAATTTGAGGTTGACGGAGGAGGTTAGATGCACCTTAATTAATTCCTGGTTATAATTAATTAAAGGAAGGGAAGGGAAATATCAGAAGAAAGCGCCAAGCCATGACGACTATATAGCACTTGGAAGGGGTCGGGATAAGGATTTGGGATGGGATGGGGAAAAGGAATGGTGCCCAACCACTTGGAGAGTCGGGGACTGAGCGTCGACCTGCATGAAGCGAGATCGTCGCTTTACCGCCCAGCCCAAGTGGTTGGGCTTTTAAATGGACTTTGGCTTTATATCTGAGTATGGAGAAATAAGTTTGCTGTTTGCCACGGAGGAAAGACAGGTTCAAAGGACAAACTATAACTGGTGTCCGAAGAACACCAACTGGTCCAGAACAGGACTGTAATAAGCTTAACGTGTTAAGCAAAATTTAACAAATACTATCAAGTTAACACTTCAGCAACTGATGAGAAACGTGCGATCTTCCCTTCGTCATGAATCTAGGAATAATTAATGTGCATTTATATAGCATAGGCAAAACACCAGTCATTACATGTGGCTCCAAGTGGAGTGATGGCAAGGGTAACTCTGGCCGCCACTTTTCGGGTTATTCATGCCCGTGCCACCTCTTGAGTGGCCTAATGTTTGTGGATCGCTGCTGGAGGACCTTGACGACCTACATGCTCAAGGTCAATTAAATCACACGAACTAATTCTCACAGTAGCATACATGTACTTATAATTCCGCAGGAGCCACAATCACAAGACGTGATCAGGGGTTATAACAATGTTTTCATCCACACCACCACCAATGGTTTCACGAAACTCTTGAATTTTACGGAATGATCTGTGGCAAGGATTTTCGGTTGCACGGAATTCCTCTTAAATTGACTTAAGTATTGCGGAAGGGTTGAATAATCTGTCTCTGGTGCTAGCACTCGCTTCGACCCACACGCTCACAGTACTGATGGTCGAGCTTCTTTCTGCTCCGCCTTACCCACTACAAATATTTGCTGGCAAAGAGGCTGTTAAGTAACGAAGTCCTCAGAATATAACATACAGTGTGCTCTGCCTTCTGATCAGAACCAAGAGCCTGGCAGAGACAAACTGGGATGTCAGTGGTCCCATAATCCAGGTTATCCTTATGTTATGCTTCTCACCCACACGAGGTTACAGCGTGTTCCGCTAAGACTCACACAGTTAGTGTGAGGCTACACATGAGTGTTCACCTCCGACCTGCAGTACAACTGCTCAACGTCCAGACGTAGTTCGATGCCCGGACGGACGGAAATGATTGGGGACATTTCCTTTCGCCTAATGTCTAAGTACTTAGCAGCGAGTATAGGGGATGGAGGATCGGAGCCACACTCTCCCATTAGGATTGGAATTCCTGGCACCTGGGGCAATGGCGCTTAAGGTTTTCGCAGTTTCAGAGTGCCAGCGCCTTGGTGATGGGAGCCAAAGGGGGAACACTTGTCGCATGCTCGGTTTCCCTTCTATCCTCGATGAGCTTATGCAAACAAGTTTTAACTATTCATTTAAATTTTTTGTATAATATTTCATTTCTGCCTCCAAAAATAATAATACCTACAGTAACTAATGGTCGAACGTCCAAAAATGGACGGTTGCATCCCAGTAAAGTTCAAAATGTTAACTCCGGTATTACTCCAAAAGTAGAACAATAACTATACAGCTTGTTGTAACATGTTCTAGGCCTAATACACATCAACTTGGGCCTAATCTGGTTATTGCCTTGTTTCTCTTATCCTCAAAATTAATTGAACAAACCTTAAACAGTCCATTTTTGTACATTTGACCAAAAGTTGTTATAAGTACTATAGATTTTGGGTGACAGGTTGAAATATTTAGTTATTACCTGCGTGAAGCCTGGTTGATGGGGTTCTGAGAGTTCTTCTGCTCCCCAAGCCCGGCCCGAGGCCAGACTTGACTTGTGAGAGTTTGGTCCACCAGGCTGTTGCTTGGAGCGGCCCGCAGGCCTACATATCCACTACAGCCCGGCTGGTCCGGCACTCCTTGAAGCAAGCTATCTAGATTCATCTTGAAGATGTCCACGGTTGTTCCGGCAATATTTCTTATGCTCGCTGGGAGGATGTTGAATAACCGTGGACCTCTGATGTTTATACAGTGTATGTTTAACAAAAGACTAACCCATCAGTTGTGTGGCATTGGACGAAATGATGCAAAATGGGAAACTATTTGATTATAATTTTGCTGAACATACGTGTAGTGTTCATGCGTTAGTGTTCATGCGTTAGTGTTCATGCGTTAGTGTTCATGCGTTAGTGTTCATGCGTTAGTGTTCATGCGGTAGTGTTCATGCGGTAGTGTTCATGCGTTAGTGTTCATGCGTTAGTGTTCATGCGGTAGTGTTCATGCGGTAGTGTTCATGCGGTAGTGTTCATGCGGTAGTGTTCATGCGTTAGTGTTCATGCGTTAGTGTTCATGCGGTAGTGTTCATGCGTTAGTGTTCATGCGTTAGTGTTCATGCGGTAGTGTTCATGCGGTAGTGTTCATGCGGTAGTGTTCATGCGGTAGTGTTCATGCGGTAGTGTTCATGCGGTAGTGTTCATGCGATAGTGTTCGTTTTTCACTTATTGAAACACCACTATTATAGACAGCCCCGTCGCACCACACACACACACACACACACACACACACACACACACACACACACACACACACACACACACACACACACACACACACACAGGATTGAAACAGAGGATGATAGTAGAAGGCTACAAGATGACCTAGACATTCACAGAATGAATGGTCCAACAAATGGCTGCTAAAGTTCAACCCGAGTTAATGCAAGGTAATGAAACTAGGCGGTGGAACCAGGAGGCCAGACACAGGATACAGAATAGGAGATGAAGTACTTAATGAAACGGACAGAGAAAAAGATCTAGGAGTTGATATCACACCAAACCTGTCTCCTGAAGTCCACA
This sequence comes from Procambarus virginalis, assembly GCA_020271785.1. NCBI lineage: Eukaryota > Metazoa > Arthropoda > Malacostraca > Decapoda > Cambaridae > Procambarus > Procambarus virginalis. Next base: position 48,162,713 of record WNGS01042707.1, read on the forward strand.
TAAAAAGAATAACGTCTGCGGCATATGCGAGGCTGGCTAACATCAGAACAGCCTTCAGGAACCTGTATAAGGAATCATTCAAAATCTTGTATGCCACATATGTAAGACCAATTCTGGAGTATGCGGCCCCAGCATGGAACCCGTACCTTGTCAAGCACAAGACGAAGCTGGAAAAAGTTCTGAGGTATGCCACTAGACTAGTCCCAGAACTAAGAGGTATGAGTTATGAGGAAAGGCTGTGGGAAATGTACCTTACGACACTGGAAGACAGAATGTAAGAGGAGACATGATTACAACCTACAAAATCCTCAGGGGAATTGACAGGGTTGACAAGGATAAACTATTTAACACGGATGGAACGCGAGCAAGGGGACACAGGTGGAAACTGAGTACCCACATGAGCCACAGGGACGTTAGAAAGAATTTTTTCAGTGTCAGAGTAGTTAACAGGTGGAATGCATTAGGCAGTGATGTGGTGGAGGCTGACTCCATACTCACTTTCAAATGTAGGTATGATAGAGCCCAGTAGGCTCAGAAATCTGTACACTAATTGATTGACAGTTGAGAGGCGGGACCAAAGAGCCAGAGCTCAACCCCCGCAAGCACAACTAGGTGAGTACACACACACACACACACACACACACACACCACACACACACACACACACACACACACACACACACACACACACACACACACACACCAGGAAGCAGCCCGTGACAGCTGACTAACTCCCAGGGACCTATTTACTGCTAGGTAACAGGGGCATAGGGTGAAAGAAACTCTGGCCTTCGTTTCTCGCCGGCGCCCGGGATCGAACCCGGGACCACAGGATCACGTGTCCAGCGTGCTCTCCGTTCGGCCTCCGGCTCCCTATTACGCCCACTCTGTGTGTGTGTGTGTGTGTGTGTGTGTGTGTGTGTGTGTGTGTGTGTGTGTGTGTGTGTGTGTGTGTGTGTGTGTGTGTGTGTGTGTGTGTGTGTGTGTGTGTACTCACCTAATTGTGCTGTGTGTGTGCGCGCGCGCGTGTGTGTGTGTGTGTGTGTGTGTGTGTGTGTGTGTGTGTGTGTGTGTGTGTGTGTGTGTGTGTGTGTGTGTGTGTGTGTGTATGTGTGTGGAAAAAAAAGTTATTAGTAACAGTTGATTGACAGTTGAGAGGCGGACGGAAAGAGCAGAGCTCAGCCCCCGCAAGCACAATTAGGTGAATACAACTAGGTGATTACACAGCTGACGAGGAATGTAAAAGCGTAGAAGAACGGCGGGAAGTTTTTACAAACTCCAGGCTAGGTCCTCCAGAGGGGAGCCGGTCGGCCGAGCGGACAGCACGCTGGACTTGTGATCCTGTGGTCCTGGTTCGATCCCAGGCGCCGGCGAGAAACAATGGGCAGAGTTTCTTTCACCCTATGCCCCTGTTACCTAGCAGTAAAATAGGTACCTGGGAGTTAGTCAGCTGTCACGGGCTGCTTCCTGGTGGGTGGAGGCCTGGTCGAGGACCGGGCCGCGGGGACACTAAAAAGCCCCAAAATCATCTCAAGATAACCTCAAGATAGGTGGTGGCCGGCTTCGAGAGCTACACCTGCCTCCCCCGTAGTCACTGATAGGTAAATAGTCTTACTTTCACTCCTCACTCTCACTCCAACCCACCCTCTCTGACCAAGCCAGCCTCTCTGACCAAGCCAGCCTCTCTGACCAAGCCAGCCTCTCTGACCAAGCCAGCCTCTCTGACCAGGCCAGCCTCCCTGACCAAGCCAGCCTCCCTGACCAAGCCAGCCTCCCTGACCAAGCCAGCCTCCCTGACCAAGCCAGCCTCTCTGACCAAGCCAGCCTCTCTGACCAAGCAGCCTCTCTGACCAAGCCCCTCTCTGACCAAGCCAGCCTCTCTGACCAAGCCAGCCTCTCTGACCAAGCCAGCCTCTCTGACCAAGCCAGCCTCTCTGACCAAGCCAGCCTCTCTGACCAAGCCAGCCTCTCTGACCAAGCCAGCCTCTCTGACCAAGCCAGCCTCTCTGACCAAGCCAGCCTCTCTGACCAAGCCAGCCTCTCTGACCAAGCCAGCCTCCCCGACCAAGCCAGCCTCCCCGACCAAGCCAGCCTCGCAGGAAAAAGGGATGGCATACCTGGGATAATGGGCAGCGTGTTAATTTGGGGTAAGAGGCTGCCTGCTGACAGGCAACAGGCAGCCTCATTCTGCGCTGCGTCCTCTACCTTGTACCCATTAATCTGGCGTGCCACAGGACGGTCGTCTTGGGGCGCCTCTCCTGCTCTCTCGGCCCAAGCCAGCCTCACGTCTATGGGCGCAGTAATGGACTATTGCTGTATACATTAAACTGTGCAACTAGCTGATCACCATTGTGACTAACTTGGCCAAATTAATTTTGGGGCTTCAGTTCTTGAGCCCGTCATGTGTGTGTGTAGCCTCTTCCACTGCCGCCCACAGGATGGGTATGGGAGTCATAATAAAGGAAGACAATCAAGTGAAGAACATTTCCTCAAATAAATAACTCATTAGTTGGTTGAACTGATTTGTCATTTTAGTTATACTAAAACTGAGTATTTGCATTTACTCTGTTGGATATATTGTGGTTACCTGTATATATTGTGGTTACCTGTATATATTGTGGTTACCTGTATATATCGTGCTTGCCAACGTGTGCGTGTGCGTGTGTGTGTGTTGTGTGTGTGTGTGTGTGTGTGTGTGTGCGCGTGTGCGTGTGCGCGCGCGTGTGTGCGTGCGTGTGTGCGTGCGTGTGTGCGTGCGTGCGTGCGCGTTTATACATAACTGTCAGCGACTAGAGTGGAGTTAGGTCTAGGTCTTGTGCCCGGACTTCCAGCCTTGTTGCGCCTCTTGGCTTAAATTTAACAATTCTGACGTTCGAATTCTCTGGCAAATCTGGCCTTAAAGTTGTTGACTGAGGTGATCTTCACTTCTGTGAGTGCATTCCACTTGTTACCCGCCCGTACACGGCACGAAGCTTTCCGTACACGAGCGTTTCCAGCTTCCACAAACGTCCTCTCGTCCTACTTTCTTTAACTTAAACAATGCTGTTCTTGTCCATCTTGTCAATTCCCTTCAGTATATTGTATGCTGCAATCATGTCTCCTCTGTTTCTTCTCTGCTCTAGGGTTGTAAGGTCTCGTTACCTTAACTTATCTTTACAACTACCCAACCACTTGGCGTGGACGATAGAGTGCCGGTCTCGCTTCATACAGGTCGGCGTTCAATCCCCCGGCCGTCCAAGTGGTTGGGCACCATTCCTTCTCCCCGTCCCATCACCCAAATGCTTATCCTGACCCGCTTCCAAGTGCTATATAGTCGTAATGGCTTGGCGCTTTCCCCTGATAGTTCCCTTCTACCCTGTTAGCTCTGGCACTGTTCTTGACACAAACCTTTGTACTTTCTCAGTTTTGGTTTTATGCTTCACAAGGTGCAGATTCCAGGCCGGTGCTGAATATTCCAGTATTGGTCTAACAAAGACTGTGCAGATTGTTTTGAAAGAGCCGCAGTTTAGGTTTCTAAACGACACTGTAATGTTGGTCAGCGTCCCATACGCTGACGATGTTACCCTGGTTGTGTGTGCTTCAGGAGAGACAATATTGTAATTACCCCCACTCCAAAGTTCTTTTCTCTCTCCTATTCCTGTAGTTGTCTTACCCTTATGGTGTAGATTCCTCTTGATCTCATTTCTCACTGTCTCATCTTCACTACCTTACATTTCTTGGGATTGAACTCCAGCAACCATTTATTTTCCCATTCCTAGAGCTTGTCAAGGACAAACTGAACACTTCTGCATTCCTCGGTGTTTGCAGACACTGATGTGTAGGGGCTCACTCCCTTGGCAAGGTCATTAGCATAAATTAGAAACTATAGGGGGACTGAGGCGCGACCCTCAGGGAACGCCACTTGTTACGTTCCTCCAACTCTCAACCTCTTCTCTTACAGTGACTCTTTGTTTTCTGTCCTTCAGGTAGTTCCTTGCCCAGTTCAGTATCAGCCCAGTTATACCTGCTTGCTTCTCCCTCTGCTCTTCATGGGGACTAGTATCAAATACTTGTTGACAATGTAGGAAAATATAGTCTACCCAGTCTTCTTTTGCTGTCTTCTTTGTGTAGCCTTCTCATAGGTTAGTCATCAAGTTAGTCAAGCACGAGTCTTCTCTTCTAAATACATTCTGCAATTTTGTTACAAAGTTTATCCTCTCCAGGTGTTCAATTATGATAAATCAGATTACTTTTTCCATCACTTTACACGGAATACTTGTCAGTGACACTGGTCTGAAATTTTGAATATTGGGATTACCTTTGTCTCTACAATTCTGGGAGGTTTCCAGTCTTAAGTGTTTTACTGAAAACGTTGTGCTCACCTTGCAAAAAGCAATTACTGTGTAGCGTGTTGTTGGCACAGCTGTCACTGACTGTGGATGGTGGAGGTGTCATAACATGGCCTGAGGCCTCGAGGGAGGAGGATACTGGTGTTATATGGCGGGATATGACGATGATGGTGAGAACGGAGGGTTGATGGTTGAGGGCAGGATAGTTGAGCCGCCTTGTTTAATTTGATATGACCAAGAGAACTGGGACTGGGGGTAGTAGAGGGGTGTTATTGGTAGTGGTGTGGTTGGTGAGAAGGGGTGGGGGGGGTGAGGGTGTAGGGTACACGCACCGTGCACTCTGGGAAAGTGTTTAATAACCACCACAAGGATTGCCACTAACAAAGTTCTCGAGAGTTGCAGCTCTATTGCCAGAGGCTTTACAGGTATCACACACCAGTTTCGGGTCGGGTTTATAGGTGTCGGTAAGATTTACGCCTCACGAGGGATTTGTGTTGACTGTTCTCTGACGCTCTGCTTGTTTTATGATAATCTCTTGGAACGGCCTGGCTTCTTGCGGGGACGGCGTTCAATCCCCGATGGTCCAAGTGCTGCAGGCCGTTCCTTCACTCCTTCCTCATGGCCCACATTCTCTTGGTAATTACCTGTTCTTGCCGGAAGTCTTCGACTCCATAAGATATGTTTTGTTTCCTCTGTTGAACTGAAAATAAATACACAAATTTCTATATTTTGTTTCTAGTCCCATTTTATATCATAGCTTTATACTTCTTGACAATTATGGAGCAGGAGGAATTATCAGGGGAAAGCGCCAAGCCATTACGACTATATAGCACTAGGAATGGGTCAGGATAACGATTTGGGATAGGACGGTGGGAAGGAATGGTGCCAAACCACTTGGACCGTCGGGGATTGAACGCGGGCAATTATGGAAACGCCAAGATATATAAACCCTTGAAGAAAATGTCGATGAAGTTAGCTTTTCAATCATGAAGTTAGCTTTTTAAACTCAAATTTGATAAATACTTACCATTCAAAATAAAAAGTAAACTTCCAGATTTGAAGTTCTCTCTATAGTTCGAGGTGGTGCCTCGTGTTGCAGACATTGCAAGCCGTGCACAACAGTGGTGGTAAGACCGGTTGTCCTGGTTGGCGGCCGGTTCATTTTAAATGTCACATAAAGTGAGGTAATAGAGAGCAGGAGAGTGCAACATTGCAGACAGGACTCGTGTTGCAGGGGAAAGGGTTTTTAATTTGACACCGGTTTATATGGCACCGGCAACCGCTGTACTCCCCCCCCCCCTGCTCCCCTATAACAGTGACTGGTTCCAGCCTCGTTAGTGGTACCGTGTGTTCCAGCCTCGTTAGTGGTACCGTGTGTTCCAGCCTCGTTAGTGGTACCCTGTGTTCCAGCCTCGTTAGTGGTACCCTGTGTTCCAGCCTCGTTAGTGGTACCCTGGTTCCTAGTTCGGTTTTTACCGGGGCTTCAACTGATGTGGATACCAAAATATATACTGAACCCAGGAACTGGTTGTGTGTATCATTGCCTGTGGAACGACAGGGTATCAAATATTATCCCCTGTACCATAAAATTGCTAAAATGTTAACTAGGCCTAACGCATAGGCTATCAGCCTTGTAGAACTCTCGTGTCAGCTATACAAAGGCGTAAGTGTGTGAGCACCATTACCCACAGGCGATCGTAAAGTGAGCCGATCGTAAAAATCCCGGTTGGGCACTGTGACTTCAGTAGAGTTCCGGGTTGATTGGTTTTGTGTCCTATTGTGGCTGAGTGGGTTAAGGTAGGTGTCTGGGAATCACCAGAATGCTGGGTGAAGACCCCTCATTCCCCCAAAAGGATTTTCTCATTGATATATCATACCATTGTGATTTTTTTGTTGACATGCGAGTTGGGATTGGCATTAATGAAAATATTGCCACATGTCATGGTGCCAAAGCTACCCCCATAACGAATTTAAATTTTGCCCCGAGGGGCGAGTTTATTGGGCAGCGCCACTCATCTTGTGAGTGGACATACCGCCATAGCAACATGTACAACACTCCCCAATAGGAAGAAAACCTGCTGGGTTGTTCATCCTGTCACTTGTACCCAGACACATCTGGGACTTGCTTAACTGTCTCAAGTGAACAGCTCCTCAAACAAGAAGATTAACATCTATCAACCCATAAAAGCTTACGTTATCTTGCGGGTGCAAAATGGGGAAATCTTTTAAGAACAGTATCAATATTTGACAAATAGTGTTTTCCTAACTCAAACAATGTGGGGTTTATTATTCTACACATACTTCTGATGTCTCTCAGGTGTTCACATTCACGTAGATAGTGGTCAAGTCGGTGTCCATCACTCTCACCACAGATTCTGCAACTTTGCTGATCAACTGTTGTTTCCATTCCATATCGCCATGGATATTTGTATCCAAGACGGAACCTCGCTATTACTGATTCTCTCACTCGTCCTCCTCCTCTTCGGCCATAACGATTGGGATTGCCAGCTGCAACCATGTTGTACCATCGTACAGATTCACTGGTTTGTGCTTCTATCCTCCTTTCCTCAGTTACCTTGTCACGGTGATGTTGCCTGACAATACCTCTAATTTGTAGTAGAGTCTTGGGTATGAAGTATTCAATATGGTCTCCTTCAGCAGCCAGCACATCTGCTCGTTCATTCCCACATATCCCAACATGATGACTCTTCCCTGATTGGTAAGTACTCTCACAGCTCTCTTAATTTCAGCGACTATTGCAAGATTTTCTGCCCGATTTTTACTTAGGCTTTGCAGTGCTGCTTTTGAATCGGTGCAAGTCACTGCACCATTAGTGTTCCGTTCAAGAAACCTTAACGCCATAACAATGGCAGTTAGCTCTGCTTGCGTTGAAGAGGCATAGTTCTCAATACGTGCTTTTTCTTCATTTCTGCGTTGGAAAGTATTATCCTTGATTACCGTGTATGCTGCACCAGCCCTTCCATTGACAGGATTAGATGACCTGTCAGTGTAGATTTGATCTAGTTCATCTCCGGCTTCTTTATAAATTTCCTCGAGATACTTGTGCCTCATTTCTTGTGGTATCATGTTGGATTTTTTCATTGCCATTTCATTGATGATGATCCTGCATGAGTCATCCTCCCAGGTAGGTAACCTCTCTACAGGCAGAAGCTCACGGGCTTGCTCAAGCAGGTGAAGCTCTTCGAGGTAGCAGACTGATCTGTGATGCCATTTTTTGCTTCTCCTGTTTCCCCCCTGAAAATAGCACAGAGCTCAGTTTTTTCTTAGCAATATCATTGTAATGGGGATCTCTGGCTATCCTAATGGCAAGCTTAGCATTCAGCTCCTCAATTCTGCTTTTAACACTGGGAAGGGACAACTCCTCTCGTAGATTAGACGTTTTGGCAGTTCTTGGAACACCAAGAATGATTGTCATGGCTTCATTTTGAATGCTTTCAAGCCTTTTCATATCGCTTTGGGAGTAGGTGCACGGAACTGGTGCGGCATAGTCTATGACGGAGCGCACATAGGCTGTGTACATCATTTTAAGCACGGCAATAGAGGCTCCATGTCCATTCCAGGTCATAGCTTTCAGTGCCCTGAGTCGACTTTTGCATGTTCCTATGAGTTTGAGCTCCTCTTTCTTTCCCTTGTTAGATCCGACAGTGACGCCAAGGTACCGATAGTGGTCAACCCATTCAAGTGTTACACAATTAATTTGCAGTTCTTCATTTGCTCTCCGCTTGTGATGAGATATGCCTTCGTCTTGTTTGTGGAGAGAGTGAAACCGAGCCCAGTACATTTCCTTCCAAGGAGTTCAATGGACTGTTTAATTTTTCCCAAGGTGGGAGCTTGTATTAGGACATCATCTGCATATCCCACTCGTTGTGTTCCTTCCGGAAAATCAATATTTTGTAACATTGACAACCACTACTGCCAACATTGTAACATTGGGTACGATAACCCAATGTAAAACCGGGTAAAATAGTCACCACTGTGACCTTCTATAATGAATACTAAATTAATAAATGTACACACTTCTTATCCTGAGTAACACTTCCTATCAGTTGCACTTGGTAACACTGTTATTGAACACTTGTAATATGAGCTGAAATATGATGGTTACACCGGGACCAAAGGTACACTGTCAACAAGGAAATGCTACACAGGATTAAATACGCTGCCACCATCCTGCCTTTGACCACTGAGACTAATCAAGCAACGAGGCAAGAAACATTGCTTGGCTTGGAGAGTACTTTCTATAACTGTCATTAATTATGGGACGGTTGTCAGCCACGATAACCAAAAGATTCTAAGAGGATTCAACAAGTGACACAGACGGGAAATTTAACATGAGTTTATTGAGATACCAAATTATACTAAACACCACAATAAAACCTACTCTAACACTGGCAACAAGTTAAGAAATTTAGACATGGAACAAAATTACAGAGATCACACACATTACCTTAATTAAGACCTCTGTCTCTCCCCCTGGCTGGGGATGTCCTACCCAGCACCTCTCTGGACCCGGCCGTCCTGATCACTCTCCTCTTCCTGGGTCTACAGGCCCTCTATATACACCTCACATAGGGGGGGAGGGGAAGATTTACTGTTGCTACCTACACCTACACCAAGAAGAGGTCGGCTACACATGCACAAACACTCAAGAATTCTCCCCACTTGTTTGACATTAAACATACACTGTTTCAAGAGAGGACTTATTAATTTCGTGTGTGGCTGACCTCTGACCTGACTAAAAGGGGGAAATCCAAGCATGTTTACACATGAGGATCTGGGGTCTACTCCCTTACCCTGTTGACAAGAGTAACATGAAATATTACATACTTGAAACTATGCTGAATAAGACTAACCCAGGAATTTTTAATCAACATACAAGAAAACCGGAGGTCATCTGGGCTGACCTCTTGGAGCAGACTTCCCTGGTTGAGAACTCTAGGGGGGGGGGGTCATGGGTGTTACAGCTGGAAAATCAATATTTGCAATGGCGTTCATAAGTACATTGAATAGTGTAGGGCTTAAGACTCCGCCTTGGGGGGCCCCGAGTTTCATATTCATTGTTCTTGAGACTGCTCCATTGAAGCAGACCTTGGCTTTCCTTCCTGTGAGGTAGTCTTCAACCCATTTCATGAGTCTCCCCTTGACACCCATGCATGCAAGCTCGTCCAGGATCGCAATCCCCTGTGCTCTGTCGAAGGCTCCTTTGATGTCCACAAATACAGAGTACCTAGCCGTGTCATTAGCCAAGTAATTAACTATACAGTTTCCTGTGCTCCGTCCTTTAACAAATCCATTGACCCCCTCCCCTAACCTGCCTATTTTGTGCAACAGTCGGTTTAGGATGATCCTTTCAAGCATCTTGCAAGTGCATGACACGAGACTGATAGGTCTGTAATTACCAGGGTCATTGGGCTTCGGTATGGGAACAATTATTGCGAATGTTGCTACAAAATAGCATTCTGGCTAGAATGTTATTTTGTAGATTGCTGAGCATGCCAAAATTAAAACAAAAAATCCATTCATAATATTTACCCTTTAATAGCCAAATTTACTCAGCCATTGGTAAAACCATCCGTCCTCCTAATAGAACATTGCGTTTGACATACTCTACCTAAGGCCAAAAATTGTCGTAACAGAAAATGATAGCGGCCCGCAAAATTGATATCCTACCGCGTTTTCTGTTTAGGCGCTCTGGTAGGTTAGGATGCAACCCGTCCTCGCAAAATCGTATAGTCAATATTGACTTACTAAATACGTGCATAGGTGATATACTAAACATAATAGTTTACCTTGAAAAGCTTCATAGAAAACACCGACCTTACCTAACCTTGTTAGTATGTTAAGATAAGCATCTTATTGCTTCATAATTACAATTATTACTTAACTATACCTATAATAGGTTAAGTAACAATTGTAATTACGAAGCTATAAGATGCTTATCTTAACATACTAACAAGGTTAGGTAAGGTCGGTGTTTTCTATGAAGCTTTTCAAGGTAAACTATTATGTTTAGTATGTCCCTATGCACGTATTTAATAAGTCAATATTGACTATACGATTTTGCGAGGACGGGTTGTAGGATGAGGGCACTTATATACGACAGTTTCTTGACGTTGGGAAACCTTAGGAGGGCGAGCTGGTTAAAAGTCGATCCTTTCGTGCCCTCAGCTGCCAGCCATCACGCGATGCCCTAGGCACCTCCCTCCCTCCCACTACAGCCACAGTGTCCAGGTCCCGCTCCACCCACCCTTGTGGAGATCACACTGCCCTCGTCTACCCTTGTCGTGGAGTATATTGTTGTCAGGTTTACTGTGATTAACGACCTCTGGCATTTTCTTCGCCAGTGTCTCGTTAATGGTCCTCAACACACACTATAAACTTCATTAGCTGTAGCTATAGCAGGGCAGTTGTTGTTGTTAAACACTTGGGGCAAAATCTTACAGAAGCGACCATACGAGTCATAAATACTCGCACTCCGCCTGAGTAAAACCACGAGCAACACTTAGTGGGCCAGCCAGAGGCTTAGGGCCCGCGCAGGAATGTCTTGTTAATGAAAGCTGGAGACATTCTCCTTAACATGTTCGCTATGATAAGTTCACTTGCTCGTTAACACGTGTTCTCGTGGTCAGTTCACGCTCACGTCCTCACTAGCACGTGTTCTCGTGGTCAGTTCACGCTCACGTCCTCACTAGCACGTGTTGTGGTCAGTTCACGCTCACTCTCATCAGGTGTTTTCAGATTTTGTGAGTTTAGTTGTGTGACATTTGTGAGTTTAGTTGTGTGAGCGGGAAGATCCTGTCTTTCACAGTTACTCAACCACTATGACAAAATCACAGAAGCCCTAGAAGAAAAGCAAAATGCAGATGTTGTATACACAGACTTTGCAAAGGCGTTCGACAAATGTGTCCATGGGGTGATAGCTCACAAAATGAGGTCAATGGGAATAACTGGAAAAGTAGGACGCAGGATACTCAATTTCCTGTCAAACAGAACACAAAGAGTAACAGTCAATCAAATAAAATCGAGTCCAAGCGCAGTTAAAAGCTCTGTACCTCAAGGTACAGTCCTTGCACCACTGCTGTTGACACATTGTGTACTCGACATTTGGGTTTTGAGAAAGCTGCCAGATACGTCTATATCCTAGGCGTATTCTGGCCACTATAACATCACATTGCCGGGTTCTTGTTCTATTAGTCCCATATGTGAATGTCTCCTCACGATATCTATCATAATATTTAATGCTACAACTTTCAGGTCTTTGTGAACTTGTTAGGTCGGTGAGATCTTCATTAGATATTTGTTTAAGTATTCTCTTTGTCACTGCTAATGAAATGCCCATATCAATTTCTACCACTGGTTTTCTACAGGCTGTCTTTGCAAGCATATCAACAGTGTCATGCCTTGAGATGCCAACTTGTGACCCTGTCCATGGAGGACAGAAGAAAATGTATATATGCTGGTTAGCATTGTAAATGTGTGGCCACGTCTGTGGTAGAAAATAATAATAATAATAATAATAAAAAAACACTGCTGTTCCTTATTCTGATATCAGATAGAGACAAAAATACACGTCACAGCTTCGTGTCGTCCTTCGCAGATGACACAAAAATCAGCATGAAAATTACCACTGCTGAAGACATAGAAAAATTATAAGCAGATGTCAACAAAGTTTTCGATTGGGCAGCAGAAAATAACGTCATGTTTAACAGTGATAAATATCAGGTACTCAGATACGGCAAAAATGAGGATCTGAAACAATACAGGGTACAAAAACACAATCAAATGTTCCCATAGCAGAAAAACAGCATGTTAAGGATTTGGGAATAATGATGTCCGACGATCTAACGTTTAGGGAGCATAACCAAGCCAATATTGCGTCAGCCAGAAAAATGATAGGATGGATTACGAGAACTTTCATATCTAGGGATCCCATCACAATGGTTGTACTCTTCAAGTCACTTGTGCTGTCCCGTCTCGAGTACTGCTCAGTACTCCCTTCCCCCTTCAGAGCAGGAGAGATTGCTGAAATAGAGGGAATACCTAGAGCATATACGGCATGCATAGACGAGATAAAACACCTAAATTATTGGGATCGTCTCAAAGCTCTCCAAATGTACTCTCTGGAAAGGAGACGAGAGAGATACCAAATAATATACACATGGAAAATACTGGAGGAACAGGTCCCAAATCTACACAGTAAAATAATAACGTACTGGAGTGAACGATATGGAAGAAAATGCAGAATAGAACCAGTGAAGAGCAGAGGTGCTATAGGCACAATCAGAGAACACTGTATAAACTTCAGAGGGCCGCGGTTGTTCAACATCCTCCCAGCGACTATAAGAAATATTGCCGGAACAACCGTGGTCATCTTCAAGAGAACTGGACTGTTTTCTAAGAGAGTGCCGAACCAACCGGGCTGTGGTGGGTATGTGGGCCTGCGGGCTGCTCCAAGCAACAGCCTGGTGGACCAAGCCCTCACAAGTCGAACCTGGCC
>WNGS01042707.1:48202793-48227663 GCA_020271785.1 Procambarus virginalis
TGCCTTTTACTCCTTTACGAATTATTTCCTTCATTATTCTTTTTTTAATGTCACTGTGCATAGTTGATTTGTAACAATTTTATTGGAGGGTGGTGTAGTTTCTGTTCTAGGTTCAGGATTAAACCATCGGTCCAAGTGTCTTCTTATAGTGGTGTTTATTTCTGTGTTGCCATATCCGTTGTTCACCAATATCCTTAGTTATTATTTCAAACTCTCTACTCACAGTGCTCAATTCGGAGCAGTGGGTAAGCGCTCGACGAAAATATAAGATTGAGAACACTGGCTTTGTATCTTGGGGGCACTCACTCTTACCGTTCAGGTATAATCCTATGTTGGTAGATTTTGGAATATACGTTGGTGCTTACAGAGATTCCTGTTTTTGTTATTAGTACGTCCAAGAAAGGCAGACTGTTTTTTTCACTGTTTTCATGTGTAAAAATCGGAGTACTGACTCTCTCTCCCTAGATGACTTTTTAGATCAATTAGCTCATCTTTGTCTTTTACTATGACGAATTTGTCATCTACATAACGGCAGTATACAGTTGGTTTTTTGTCTACTACTGAAGACTATCTTCGATGGTTCCCCATGTAAAAATTAGCGAATACCACTCCTAAGGGGGAGCCCATTGCTACTCCGTCTTTTTGTAGATACATGTCCCTTTGCGGGACTGACGAAAGGAACTTCCTTTGCACATGCCTCGAGAAGGCTCTTCAAGTGTGGCTCGTGTATGTCTAATTTGGGGGGTGCTCTCGTCTCTGTATACTCTGTCCAGTATCATTTCTATGGTGGTGTCGACTGGGAGGTTGGTAAATAGGGATTTGATGTCCAGGGGAAGCAATGATTCCATCGGGCTGAGTAGGTTTGATTAATTCTAGGAAATCTGCTGATGATGTAGACTATACTTGCTTGGAGTGGATGGAGTTAGGAGTTCATTAGTCTTTTGCCAGATGATAAGTTGGAGTTGGTATTGGGCTGATTATTGGACGTAGTGGGTTACCCGGTTTGTGTGTCTTAACATTTCCATAAGCATATCCTAAGCCATAGTCGCCCTGGAGTTCGGTGAAATGAACACTACCTTTCTTTGCGATGATTGCAGTAATAGTTTTGTTCACTTTGCGTTTGAGGTCTTCCACAGGGTTCCCCGTGATTCGTTGAAATTTAGTGTCATCGCTAAGGACGTCGCTAATTTTATTCATGTATTCTTGGGTAGGAATCAACACATATGCTGCTGTCCTGTCGGCTTTTTTTATTGTTACATCCAGCTTTTTTAGTTTTTTGCTGCTTCTTTGAGTCGTGGGTTAAGATTGTAGATGAGTAGTTCCTCCGTTTTTTCCCCGATTCTGTTAGTAGTTCAGCCTCAAGTGTGTTAGTGGTGAGGAGCTTTTTTGTTGTCTTTTAGCTTCAGGATGTCGTCCAGAAGCTTTCGATTTCGAGGCGTTTTTGATGCTTCTTTGATTTAGATATGAATTGACAATTAGACCAAGATTTAAGAGGGTCTCGTTGGTCCTGGTAAGATCATAAGAAGTCCAGGTTAATGTTGTCATCTTTTGGATGAGGGGATCTTTAACTGTATGTATATATGTAATGTGTGTGTAGTATATGTAGTGTATGTTATGTATGTGTATAAGTATATGTGGAAGCTGATCAGAATTCAGAATTACATTTCACCGTTGTAAATGCACATCAATGACACTATGTAAAAGACACAATGAACCCTTTATGTAAGGGCATACGTAAATCTGTGTATCTATGTATTTACGTATGTAGGTTAGCTTAGCATTTTAAAAGCACAACAATCACCTTATGTGATTGCTGCTATCAATAAATTCCTGAACTATATGTTTAACAATCTCTAACCTTGTCCATAGAAGACAGAGAAAATGTATATATGCTGGTTTAGCATTGTAAATGTGTGGCCACATCTGTGGTAGAAAATAATAATAATAATAAAAAAAAATGTAGATAATATTTAAAGCCATCACAACAGCTTACTGACCAACCTCAAAATATACTGTAACTCTGATCCTTATCCAGGATTAAAGTACACTCAGAGCATGTTCACTAAGGAGTAGGGTACACCTTTACAGTTGAACCTATACACTACAGGGGTGTAGGTCCATGTTAGCTGGTTGGGTCCAGGGGTTGTGACTTAAGGTTTACACAGGAACAAGTCAATATCAGGCCAGTTATATCACAGCAGGGAAAACAAGACATAAGTACACTCGGTCAAATGAAATAGAACCATCAGGTCAAAGCGGAGGACTACCTATTGACCTGTGGTGATTCGGAATATCAACGCTCCACAGCCCAGGTCTCTTACCAGGCCTCCTGGTTGGTCGTCTGGTCAACCAGGTGGGTTGAATGCGGCTGCTCGCAGCCTTATGTATGAATCACAGCCTAGTTGGCCAGGTATCCTTTAGAGGTGTGTATCAGATCTCTCTGATAAACACGTGATAGTTATCGTTATTTCCCTTATGTGTAGCGGAGTTTTGAAAAATCTTGGGTTTTAGGTTTATGGATTCTGTCTCGGCATACCTATTGCGGCCTCTGTTTTTCAATGGAGTATTCTAGCACATCCGGCCATGCCTATTGGTTTCATGTTGTGTTATTTCTGTTGCAGACTTGGGAACCAGTTACCTCTAACTATTCTAATGTGAAATTATATTTATCTCTTCCTGCCGTCTGGGAATAGCAGATTTCACAAGATTTTATTCGATCCCAATAATTTAGGATATTTATAGAGTGGATTCTAGCAGTAAAGGATAAGCCTTGCCACGTTAACAGTGCATGTATTTTGCACGTCTTTCATGTTAATTGTGAGTTATGAATTGTGGGTGGTGTGTGTGATGCGGTAGGTGAGGAGCGAGGATGTACAGAGTGAGGTGTTGACTAGCTTCAACTCGCTGACAGGCAGCAGCTTAACAAGGGGGCTGTGTCTGCAGGACCAAGCCGGTCTCTATAAGGATTAGTTTTGGCTTCTCAGTCCTTATTTTGATGAGATCCGAAGAGTACAACAGTTCTCCCACATGGGGGTGCTGGTAGATTCAGTTAGCGACCGCTTGCACAGAGGTGAAGGTGACAGCCCAGATTCCACCCCTGAGGCGGTGACAGCCAGGCACCACTCAGGGTGCAAGGTCCATCTGTCAGTTGAGAAGGGTGGAGGTTCAGTTATGCGGTCTGTAAACTCAGAAGTGGTGGTTCCTAGTGGTTGACGAGCTAGTTGGCGTTGAATCATTTAGCGGCATGTATAGTGTGGGCATGTATGGAGTGGGTGATTCCCCCTTTTTTTAATTAAGCAGTAGTTGTGTTAAACAATAGGATATCAAATGTAATATCAATTGCTCGAAATTGAAATATTTGATTCATAAATGTCTATGGTAGGAATAACAAGCTGACTTTTGTTCAGCCTCTTTTTGAAATCAATGTCCACTCAAGTAAGAGTTTAAAGGCTAGAGAAATAACTAGATGAACAAGCGAGAGATACACTAGTTAAAAAAAGGTTGGAATGAGGATGGTGAAGGCGCTTGAGTGAGGGAGGTCACGCAGAGACCAGCGAGTAGGGGTGCGGCTTAGATGGCAAGCGCCATCCCCTCTACTCGAGGTTGCTGGTGTCCTCAAGATATTCTTAAGTAGTGTTCCTGTCGCATTGTTTTGTAACACCACTCTAATTGGGTACAACCATCTATAATGTAACACCACTATAATGTAACACCACTATACTATAAGTATAAATATGATAATGGTAACTACTACTCTATCCTGAGTAACACTTCCTATCGGGTTGCACTGGTAAACTTGTTATTGAACATGTATCATTGAGCTGACATATGATGGTTACACCGGAACCAAAGGTACAATGCCAACAGGAAATGCTACACAGGATTAATACGCTGCACCATCTGCACTTGACCATTGAGACTGTAACAGCAACGGGCAAGAACATTGCTTGACTTGAGAGTACTTCTATAACTGTCATTAATTATAGAGACGTTGTCAGCCCAGCTATATCCAAAAGGCTAAAGGATTCAACAATTGACAGCAGACGGGAAATTAACAAAAGTTTTTGAGAACAAATTATATAAACACCCACTATAAATCCTACTTCTAACACTGCCAATAGTTAAAGAAAATTTAGACATGGAACAAAACCTCAGAGATCACACACTTACCTTAAGACCTCTGTCTCTCCATCCGGTGGATTCACTCTGTCACTCCCTGCTGTGCGATGTTCTCCACAGCCCCTCTCTCGACCCCGGTGTCCCGCATTCTTCTCTACAAGTCTCTACCGGACCAATATATATCACCCCAAAAAAAAGGGGGAAGGGGGAGATTTGCTGTTGCACCTTGATCGAAAAGAGGTCAGGCCACTCGTGCACAAACACTCAAGAATTTTCATTAACTTGTTTGACATTCACCATGCACTGTTCAAGAGAGGAATTTATTAATTAAATGTGTGACTGACCTTTGACCTGGCTAAATGGGGCAGATCCCTGGATGCTTACACATAAGAATCTGGGGTCTAATTACATTTCAATGTTTGACAAGAATATCATGAAATATTACATACTTGAAACTGCTGACTAAGACTAACCCAGGAATTTTTTAATCAACATACAAGATAATCCGGAGGTCATATGGGCTGACCTCTTGGAGAAGGCTTCCCTGGGTGTGAACTCTAGGGGGGGGGTCATGGGTGTTACAGTTTAAGTGGAATTAAAATTTAGTTTTCAATGACAGGTGGTGGCAGCTTATACTTAAATATGTAGAGTAAAATTAACATCGATAATAACATCAGTATGACTTCATAGAATAACAGTCAGGCTACTCTCTAGTATTCTCCTCCTACATCACTCTACTCCTCCTTCCTTTTGTCCCTCCTGCTTCCCCTCCTCCAGTTCGCTCCCAGTTTTCTATTCCCGCTCGCCTCTCTACCTCAGTTCCTGCCTCAACCTCCCCCCATGTTCTATCCATCCATCCTTCCTCCTCCCCTTCTTCTTCCTTTAATTTGCTTTACTTTACTTCTCTAATTCATACCCCCCCCCCCCGTTACAACACTCTCCAGGTCAACAATTTATCCTGCATTGAATGGGGATGTTACTATGCAACAATATTTCCCCTAGAGAGGGAGAATATTGAAGAGTATCGACAATGATATGTATCTCTTGCTTGAAAGTTCTTGTTATCCAACCTGTCATTTTTCTTGCAGTCGTGACAGCTACTTTATTGTGTTCTTTAAAGGTAAGGCCTTCCAATATGATTATTTCCAGATCCTTTACATGCTTTTTCATTTTAGTGTGATTTGACTGCGATTTATATATTGTTTCCGTTTGTATATTTTCGTTTTTTTTTCCAAAGCAAAGGAAAACTTATCTTCATTAAACATCATATTATCTGAGGCCCACTGAAATATCTGATTAATATCAGAATGACATACATGATCCGTGTATCACCTTGGGACCATACACACATATAGACAGTCTGTCACACGATAAACATGACCTTGGCACCATACACACACTCTACACACAGTCTCAGACACACGATATACATGACCTTGGCAATGTGCATTTCTCAAAGCACTGTCAACTCTAAATAATAATCAAAGTGCCACAAAATTTAGGATGATATTCAAGTTAACATTGCACATGGTGACGCTGATGGCCGTAACAGCCAGGAAAATCCATTCCATATGTACCTCTTACTCCAATTCCCTCCATCTCTGCCTTCTCCTCTCCTCAACCTAGCCCCTCTCCTGGGAGAGGCCAGATCCCATGTGACCTTTACCACCTGACAAGTTTTTGAAATGCTGACAGGTCATCTTGTTGCAAATATTTTAATGGGAAGATTTCTTGACAATCCGAGTCAAGTTAGGGATCAAAGTTCATGCCGGACCCCGATCCTGAGGGATTAGTCCTTGCACCTCATGCACCTAAAATCTTGTTATTAATTTCCATCTTTATGTGTCTCTGGTTCTACTCCATTGTCATATCCGAGGTATGTCATCAAGGACGTTGAACCTCCTTGTTAGAACCTCCCAAAATTCTCTAGCATTAAATTGTTTGATATAATTGTCGGTGATCGGTGACTGATAACATTAAAAGAAGAGATCCCTTCCGGTCTCAGTAGTAATTATCAAAACCTTTTGATTGAACAAATAAACTAAGTCTACATCAAGTCTAAAGATTAAAAAGGGTACTGTGGTTCCCCCCCTAAACCACTGGCATTCCACTAATTAGTAATTAACAACTCTTAACTATCATAATACTCTTGTAGTAACGAATGTAACGGGGAGATGGCAGCCGGTTCTCTTTTGAATTCATATTAAGCATTTCTTTGACGTACCATTGGTTCAGTGTGAGACTAATACTGACCCCCAACAGTGTTTTGTAAGTGGATATCGCCAAGAGTCTACATATTACGGAACAACAATCAAATCATCAAAGAATGAATCAAAACATATATACAAGAGAAGGGCCTCATCTCTCACAGGTGGTACAAACTGCACGCTATTTTTGACAGTGTATCCAGAGACAGCAGAACCCGGAGTGGGAATCTCCAAACCTAGAAGGAAAAACATCTTAATGTAATATGCATGATGCAAGTTTCGAAGGATTTAAATGGGAAACCGAAATTTCCAGACTATAAATTACAGATACAAATTTCCAGACTGTAAGTAAGAGAAACAAATTTCCAGACTGTAAATTAAAGATACAAATTTCCAGATTGTAAATTTGAGATACAAATTTCCAGGCTGTAAATTCGAGATGCAAATTTCCAAGATTTAAATTCGAGACAAAATTTCCATGTTGCAAATAGAAGATGCAAATTTCCAGGGAAAATATGCTCAAGTATGAAACTTTCGCCTTGTGTGTACAAGGGTCTTGAGAAGCGTAGGAACTGAAGCAGAAGACCAGAAGCATCATGTCTGACTGTACAAAGAAATGATATAAACTCAGGGTGCGAGTAAATGCTGGAGAAGTGGGGTACCGAGCATGTGTGGGGGGTGTGGTGTTATGAACGCCGTCTGATAACAGTCCTTTTCCGCCTCAAGAGTCATTTTTACCCATCAAGAAATATCGCAGACAGCCCAAGCTGTAATTTAAGTTAAAAAGGAACGAGTCTTATACACAATCTTTCATGATATTTGGCTGTAAAGGGGTGAATTGGGCCAGACTGCGAAACAAACTGGCGTCCGGGTGGGTGGTGGCACATCCGGGGCTTGGAGGAGTGCACTGACACATGACCCAAGTTTATATAATGTAAGAGATGACTGGCAGGGACTCAGGAGCTAGGCCAATCAGCAAGGAGCTTTCTGTGACATCATCTGCGGGCACCAAGACCGCCCCAGGGGCAGGGAGCAGAGCCCAGCTCACTGTTTGGCTAGACTTCAGGTAGGAAGGTTGTGACTTGGGCACTCTCGCGAGGATCTGAGGATCGGTAGAGTTGGATCTTAAGTGGCGAGTTGTGCCTAGGAGAGAGGCAATAGGACTCTGACCATATTGAGGCGCCAAGGGGGACTTTTCTGGATAAGGTCGTACAAGTATCGTCGATGAAGGGCCCTGCTGAGAGTAAAAGGGACTCGATAGCATGGTAGATTCGGTGGAGGGAGCTGCAAGTACCTTTATTTGGTTCTTGGTGGGTCAACGCGAATGGACTGACCATCGAAGACTAGTGACAGTCCCGATCAGTAAGCATCGGAAAGGGTAACGACTTTGTGTGTGAATCCATAAGGAGTATCCATAAGGAGTAGCCGATGAAGAGGCTACTGAAGACACGACTGGGGTCATAGCAAGCAAGTGGTCCTTTTGATTTTTGCCTGTGAAGAGGCAAGTTTAATGTTGACTGTGACCTTGGAAAGGGAGTGCTTTATTTTACTGCCAATGAAGAGGCTGTGAACAATCGTTCATCGATATTAAACAACATAGTAACCAGTAAGGTGAGCAAGTGTGGCAGACATTAATATCTCTGATTACCCTATAAAGACGGTGTTTACAGTGAATAAACTGCGACTACACCCTGTATGAAACTGACCCAGCCAGTGACGTGAACTGTCGTAATATCTTCTTCCATGGCAGTGAATCAGTGCACTGGGTACTGACATAAGGCTGCCGGGACCAAGTATATCCTGCAGAGTGACGAGAGTCAAGGGAAATCCAGTGTCGACACCAGCATTGGACACCCCACCGAACGTGTCCCCTTGATGTGTCGAGAGGGGTGTTGCCATGTGTTACCCAAGGAAGGAAGAAGTACGAAGAGGATATGTGTGAGCCAGGTAGCAGCCAAGGATGTGGTGGCAGAACTTCAGTGAGCTGGTGACACATGGGAGCTACCTGCTTGATGGGGTTCTGGGAGTTCTACTCCCCAAGCCCGGCGGCCCGAGTCCAGGCTTGACTTTTGAGAGTTTGGTCCACCAGGCTGTTGCTTGAAGCAGCCCGCAGGCCCACATACCCACTACAGCCCGGTTGGTCCAGAACTTCTTTTATAAAACAGTCTAGTTTTCTCTTGAAGATGTCCACGGTTGTTCCAGCAATATTTCTTATGCTCGCTGGTAGGACGTTGAACAACCGCGGACCTCTGATGTTTATACAGTATTCTCTGATTGTGCCAATGGCACCTCTGCTCTTCACTAGTTCTATTCTGCATTTTCTTTCATATCATTCACTCCAGTACGTTGTTATTTTACGGTGTAGATTAGGGACCTGGCCTTCCAGTATTTTCCACGTGTATATTATTTGGTATCTCTCTCGTCTCCTTTTCTAGTGAGTACATTTGGAGAGCTTTGAGACGATCCCAGTAATTTAGGTGCTTTATCTCGTCTATGCGTGCCGTATATGTTTTCTGTATTCCCTCTATTTCAGCAATCTCTCTTGCTCTGAAGGGGGAAGTGAGTACTCAGTAGTACTCGAGACCGGACAACACAAGTGACTTGAAGAGTATAACCATCGTGATGGGATTCCTGGATTTGAAAGTTCTCGTAATCCATCCTATCATTTTTCTGGCTGACGCAATATTTGCTTGGTTATGCTCCCTAAACGTTAGATCGTCGGACATCATTATTCCCAAATCCTTGACATGCTGTTTACTTACTATGGGCAGATTCGATTGTGTTTTGTACCCTGTATTATGTTTCAGGTCCTCATTTTTGCCATATCTGAGTACCTGGAATTTATCGCTGTTAAACATCATGTTATTTTCTGCTGCCCAATCGAAAACTTTGTTGATATCTGCTTGCAATTTTTCCATGTCTTCAGCAGATGTAATTTTCATGCTGATTTTTGTGTCATCTGCAAAGGATGACACGAAGCTGTGACTTGTATTTTTATCTATATCTGATATGAGAATAAGGAACAACAGTGGTGCAAGGACTGTACCTTGAGGTACAGAGCTTTTAACTGCGCTTGGACTTGATTTTATTTGATTGACTGTTACTTTTTGTGTTCTGTTCGACAGGAAATTGAGTATCCAGCGTCCTACTTTACCAGTTATTCCCATTGACCTCATTTTGTGTGCAACCACTCCATGATCACATTTGTCGAATGCCTTTCCAAAGTCTGTGTATACTACTTTTGCATTTTGCTTTTCTTCTAGAGCTTCTGTGATTTTGTCATAGTGGTTGAGTAACTGTGACAGACAGGATCTTCCCGCTCTAAATCCATGTTGTCCTGGGTTGTGTAACTTATTATTTCCATAAAACTAGAAATTTGATTCCTGATCACCCTTTCAAAAACTTTTATGTGTGATGTTAGTGCAACTGGCCTATAATTTTTGGCCAAGGCTTTACTACCCCCCCCCCCTTGTGTAAAGGAGCTATATCTGCAGATTTAAGTGCTGCTGGTATCTCCCCTGTATCCAGGCTCTTTCTCCATATTATGCTGAGTGCTCGCGCTACTGGTACTTTACATTTCTTAATGAATATTGAATTCCATGAGTCAGGCCCAGGAGCTGAGTGCATGGGCACATTGTCAATTTATCTTTCAGAGTCTTCAGAGTTCGTGTTAATATCCGTTATATTATCTGCCGCTTGAATGTCATTCATAAAGAAGCTGTCTAGGTCATCAACTTTCATGTTGTTTATTGGTGTGCTAAACATAGCCTCATACTGGCTTCTTAGAATTTCACTAATTTCTTTGTTGTCCTCTGTGTACGTACCTTCAGTTGTAATTAACGGTCCAATACTGGTGGAGGTTTTTGATTTTGACTTTGCATAGGTGAAAAAATATTTTGCATTTTTCTTGATCTTTTGTATAGCTTTCTGTTTCAATTCCATTTCCTCAGACTCGTATGATCGCTTCAACGTTTGTTCTACTTCTTCGATCTCCCTGCTTAGGCTTATTTTCCTTGCTTGTGATAGTCGTGTCTACCGAAGCATTTCCATTTTTTTCCTTCTGCTGTACAGTCGTCTGCGTTCTCTTTCTAGAGTGGTCCTCTTTCTGCCCCTCCTCACCGGCACGTGCTTCAAGCAGACCTTGTAAGCTTCAGCTGTTAGTTGAGCTATTCCCTGTGTGGGAGTTTTGTCGCTTAAGACCGTCTCCCATTGAATGGTTGAAAGGTCTAAATTTATTTTTTCCCAGTCGATCCTCTTATTGTTGAAACTGAATTGATTATTTATTATTAACATCTTTATTGACAAAATTAATTACAATTTTGCCTAATCTGAGGATTTTGATAGTCTGATTAAAGTGAGGATAATGCTAGTATTCACTGTCACGCAGGACAGAGGGTCATACATAAGACAATAGGTCTAAACTGTAGGCTGAATATTCCTTCTCGCTTGTTGGGTCTCGTAGACCTACTACCGTTATTTATGCTAGTTCGCACTTCAATGAGCTTATGGTCCGAGTATGTAGTAGTATCTGAGATTGTTATGTCTCTGATTAGTTCATCATTGTTTGTGAATAGCAAGTCTAGTGTACTCACCTAATTGTGCTTGCGGGGTTGAGCTCTGGCTCTTTGGTCCCTCCTCTCAACCGTCAGGTAGTGTGTTTTCGTTCCTAGTTGGATCTGTGATCTGTTGATTGGGTGAGAATTTGTCACAGAATCTCAAAAGTTCTGACCTGTGGTTGGTTATTTCCCGGGTCATTCCCTGCTATGACATTTGTGTTTACCATTCTCCATCTTAGACTTGGTAAATTGAAATCTCTAAGGAAAATAAGCTACAAACCACTGGAGATATTTCCTTGCTAATTAATCTGCCCTCCCCTTCCACCTTGTTGAATATGCGTTCCTAAGCGAACCTGTAGAAATTTATTATTATTATATATATATATATATATATATATATATATATATATATATATATATATATATATATATATATATATATATATGTCGTACCTAGTAGCCAGAACGCACTTCTCAGCCTACTATGCAAGGCCCGATTTGCCTAATAAGCCAAGTTTTCCTGAATTAATATATTTTCTCAAATTTTTTTTCGTATTAAATGATAAAGCTACCCATTTCATTATGTATGAGGTCAATTTTATTTTATTGGAGTTAAAATTAACGTAGATATATGACCGAACCTAACCAACCCTACCTAACCTAACCTAACCTATATTTTTAGGTTAGGTTAGGTAACCGAAAAAGTTAGGTTAGGTTAGGTTAGGTAGTCGAAAAAAACATTAATTCATGAAAACTTGGCTTATTAGGCAAATCGGGCCTTGCATAGTAGGCCGAGAAGTGCGTTCTGGCTACTAGGTACGACATATTATATATATATATATATATATATATATATATTGGTATATTTTGGTAGCAGTCTTTCCTGTAGACATATATTATTAAATATGACCGAAAATAAGATTAATATTCTAACACGAATTTTCTCTATTTTCCTTATGTTTCTTTTTACTTGTGACGGTAAATGAAAATCAATTCTCCCAAATTCATTTTTATTTCTAGTCTGACGCGACACTTGAGCGCGTTNTACATAGGCTGGTCGGGATAGGCCTAGGTTAAATACTTTAAGATATATTAGGATTAATATAGATCCCCCCCCCCCCCAAGTTATTTACAAGAAATCAAGTAAAGGTGTGAAATAAGGCATATGATTAACGTAGAGTTTCCAGTTTCATAATATTTTTTCTTAGACCAATACAGTTGTTTCGGTGATTCCGAATAATATATTTTCTGAGAGAAGGGGAGGTCGAGGGAGGCAGAGACAAAGGGGTGGACCAAGGGGATGGGGAAGAAGTGTCAAGGGGAAGACGGGATGAAAAGTGAGGAAGATGGGGTAACCAGCCTCGTCTCTAGTGTGGCTGCCTCTAACTGCCAGCCTCCCACCTAGTATATATACTATAAGAGAGAATGTCTGCTTACTTGTCTGTTTCTCCAAACTTGGAGTCCAGACACTTGGGCCTAACCTTACCCAAACTTGTAGAGGAAATGGTCTGGGGTGCTGGCCGGAATCAGGCTGGACAA
Source organism: Procambarus virginalis (assembly GCA_020271785.1). NCBI lineage: Eukaryota > Metazoa > Arthropoda > Malacostraca > Decapoda > Cambaridae > Procambarus > Procambarus virginalis. The sequence goes on from WNGS01042707.1 coordinate 48,215,215, forward strand.
TGAGTTAAATGCCTTAAGAAATATTAGTAGTTATTGACACCCACGTCTGAGTCTCGCGGATTCAATTCTGGTCAAGTGTGAAATCTTGGTTCAGATGCCCCAAGAGTTTTTCGTCATCAGAAAAAATATTTCTTTAAGTATGACTAACCATCCTGTGTGATGGGGATTTTTTAGCATCACCTAGTTAGCTTTTTTGACACACTGTACTCCACTTCATATAGTCTACGGTAGCTGCACTAATGCAGATGTACCTCATGTATTAATAAAAAAAAAATCTTTAAGATACATAGTAGTTTCCCTGTTCCCTGATATTATATTTTATGCAAGGGAAGAGGGACTAAGCAGTGGGAGAGAGGGGGATTGGGGAAATGGGGAGTGGATGATGGGAGAGGGGAAGAAAGGAGGGGCAGGAGGGGCTTGGAAGGGTTGGGAGGACCAGTTGCTCTCCCGCTGCAGATATTGCAGATATACAATATAATGTCTGTCCCAGGTTGGAGGCCAGTCTTTTAGGAGTAGCCTCATCCAACCTGGTTGATACCTGGTTGATGCGGTTCTGGGAGTTCTTCTACTCCCCAAGTGACTTGTGAGAGCTTGGTCCACCGACTGTTGCTTAGAGCGGCCCGCAGGCCCACCACAGCCCGGTTGGTCCGGCACTCACTGGAGAAAATTATCTAGTTTTCTCTTGAAGATGTCCACGGTTGTTTCGGCAATATTTCTTATGCTTGCTGGGAGGACGTTGAACAACCGCGGACCTCTGATGTTTATACACAGTTCTCTGATTGTGCTTATGGCACCTCTGCTCTTCGCTGGTTCTATTCTGCATTTTCCTCCATATCGTTCACGCCAGTACGTTGTTATTTTACTGTGTACAAATGAGACTTGGCCCTCCAGTATTTTCCATGTGTATATTAATTGATCTCTCTCTCTCTCTCTCTTCTCCTTTCTAGTGAGTACATTTGGAGAATTTTGAGACGATCCCCAAAATTTTGGTGATTTATCGAGTCTATGCGTGCCGTATATGTTCTCTGTATTTCCTCTTTTTCAGTAATCTCTCCTGCTCTGAAGGGGGAAGTGAGTACTGAGCAGTACTCAAGACGGGACAGCACAAATGATTCGAAGAGTACAACCATTGTGATGGGATCCCTGGATTTGAAAGTTCTCGTAATCCATCCTACCATTTTTTCTGGCTGACGCAATATTTGCTTGGTTATGCTCCCTAAACGTTCAATCGTCAGACATCATTAATCGTAAATTCTTTACATGTTGCTTTCCTTTATATGGGCAAATCTGATTGTGTTTTGTACCCTGTATCATATTTAATGTCCTCATTTTTACAGTACCTGAGTATCTGGAATTTATCACCGTTAAACAAGTTATTTTCTTCTGCGCAGTCGAAAACCTTATTAATATCTGCTTGTAGTTTTACAGTGTCTTCGGCAGAGGTAATTTTCATGCTGATTTTTGTGTCATCTGCAAAGAATGATACGAAGCTATGACTTGTATTTTTGTCTGTATCTAATATGAGAATAAGAAAAAGCAGCAGAAAAAAATAACTTTGTATGTTGATTGATGAGGGGTAGGTAACCAACATGGGAAGGATTGGAGCAAGCTCTAATACTCCCATTAATACATATCCAACTTCTATGGCCACCTTCAAGAAGTTGGAGGAGACTCACTGGCAAAAATCACAAAATGTTCTTACAATATCATAAACCATTTGTCCTGATGTTGGCAAGTTTACAACCTAAGTCTACCCATCACACACTGCCCCGGGCAACCCCAAGTAATGGTGTTGACGTCAGGCTCAACAGCCCAACAACACGTGTTATAGTGTGTGATGACAATGTAAGTTAGGGATGCCGCTCACCAATGTATGTTTCAATTTATTACTGTTATTTCTCATAATTTTTCCCTGAAATAGAGGGAGAGAGAGGGGGGGGAGGGAAGGGAACTATCCGGAGAAACCGCCAAGCCATTACTACTATATAGCACTTGGAAGGGGTCAGGATAAGGATTTGGGATGGGGAAGGAATGGTGCCCAACCATTCCTTCCAGATGGTCGGGGATTGAACCCAGCCAGATGGGCGAGGATTGAACGCCGACCTGCACGAAGCGAGACCGTCGCTCTACGTTTCACCCACTGACGAATAATCTTCATGTTACCTTGCCCGAAATGCTATGTGTCAGGGAATGAAATTCCACATAGCTTACACAAGGTTGATAGAAGAAAGCTCATTGCCATTTTGTTTTCAAGCAGGTGCACAAATGTGCACGCTCTCTAGTTTTCTTAATATGCGAGCTAGATGTTTATTGTTTGTGTCTTTGGAAAACAGACGCCCTCAGCTATTCAGTAAAGCTGCGATGGCCGCCGTAGCCTTGCTATGAAAGTACAGCACTAGCAAAGTTTTAAGCTTAAGCTCCTTGGAGACAAGAGCAAGGAGCAGGAGTGACTTGGGCCAGGATCCTAACGGCTTTTTTCTTCACCAGTTGTTTAAGCATAGCCAGTAGGCTGTGACGTCACGAGTCACATGACTAAGGGCCAAGAGCTTATTGGAAGCGGCACTAATTGGTCGCCTTGAAGAACAAGAGAGAAGAGTGTCGGGGGAGGCCCCCAACCTGTTCCTCCGAGTTTTGAAAATTATTCTGAAAGTGGCTTTTGATCTGGGCGGACGTGTTCCTGTAACTTCAGTCAAAGTTATGGAATATCCCGTCTGAATGTGAGTGCATTGAGCCAAATATATATAAACACGTTCTAGCGAGTCTGGGTGTCAGAATCCGGTACCACAACAGCGCACATATATATAGTGACCAAGATAGTGATATCATTAGAGTAACTCCACACCCGTGTTCCTCTGTCAAGCTTTCAGTTTGACAGTAATTTGTGCGGTTACTGATTGCTAATTACCAGGTGTTTTGAATATTACCTTCGATAAGCAGTGTTTGTTTCTCTGAATGTCAGTGTTGACAGATTTCATTTTAACGTAAATAACCCTGCTTCTGATTGACTGTCTATGAGACAGTAATTAACGTAATTGTGTTAAACTTGTTGCATTGATTGAAATTGATTAGGTCAATTGTCTTGTGGTTGTCACAGTACTGTAACGTAATTATTTGCCTTGACTGCCGTCTGGAGAGACGAGCCTTAACGTAAATATCTTGGTGGTCAGAAGACTGGCTCTGTGACAGGTCTGTCTTTTGTGTGTCAGTTGTTGTTGTTAGTTAATGTTGTTTTGCAGCGGTCGCTAAGAACTGCTGCTTGCGTCTGAGTGGTCACCCACTGTTTCAGTTAGTTCATAATTGAGGAGCCGCGAGCGGTCTCAACTGGAGTTTGACTATACTGGCTAATTGTATAGTGTTGTAGCGTGCCACTACACACTTTACCGCAACGTTAGTGTTGCCTTGTGTTGCTATTATTAACATTTTGTGATACCTGGTTGATACCTGGTTGATGGGGTTCTGGGAGTTCTTCTACTCCCCAAGCCCGGCCCGAGGCCAGGCTTGACTTGTGAGAGTTTGGTCCACTAGGCTGTTGCTTGGAGCGGCCCGCAGGCCCACATACCCACCACAGCCTGGTTGGTCCGGCACTCTTTGGAGGAATAAATCTAATTTCCTCTTGAAGATGTCCACGGTTGTTCCGGCAATATTTCTTATGCTTGCTGGGAGGACGTTGAACAACCGCGGACCTCTGATGTTTATACAGTGTTCTCTGATTGTGCCTATGGCACCTCTGCTCTTCACTGGTTCTATTCTGCATTTTCTTCCATATCGTTCACTCCAGTATGTCGTTATTTTACTGTGCAGATTTGGTACTTGGCCCTCCAGTATCTTCCAGGTGTATATTATTTGATATCTCTCTCGTCTTCTTTCTAGTGAGTACATTTGGAGAGCTTTGAGACGATCCCAATAATTTAGGTGCTTTACCTCGTCTATGCGTGCCGTATATGTTCTCTGTATTCCCTCTATTTCAGCAATCTCTCCTGCTCTGAAGGGGGAAGTGAGTACTGAGCAGTACTCAAGACGGGACAACACAAGTGACTTGAAGAGTACAACCATTGTGATGGGATCCCTGGATTTGAAAGTTCTCGTAATCCATCCTATCATTTTTCTGGCTGTCGCAATATTTGCTTGGTTATGCTCCTTAAACGTTAGGTCGTCAGAAATTATTATTCCCAAATCCTTTACATGCTGTTTTCCTACTATGGGTACATTTTATTGTGTTTTGTACTCTGTATTATGTTTAAGGTCCTCATTTTTACTGTACCTGAGTACCTGGAATTTATCACTGTTAAACATCATGTTATTTTCTGATGCCCAGTCGAAAACTTTATTAATATCAGCTTGAAGTTTTTCAATGTCTTCAGCCGAGGTAATTTTCATATTGATTTTTGTGTCATCTGCAAAGGATGATACGAAGCTGTGACTTGTAATTTTGTCTATATCTGATATGAGAATAAGGAAAAGCAGCGGTGCAAGGACTGTACCCTGAGGTACAGAACTTTTAACTGCACTTGGACTAGATTTTATATGGTTGACCGTTACTCGCTGAGTCCTGTTTGACAGAAAAATGAGTATCCAGCGTCCTACTTTACCGGTTATTCCCATTGACTTCATTTTGTGTGCTATCACGCCATGGTCACATTTATCGAAAGCGTTTGCGAAGTCCGTGTATATCACATCAGCATTCTGTTTTTCTTCTAATGCCTCAGTGACTTTGTCGTAGCGCTCAAGTAGCTGTGAGAGGCACGATCTTCCCGCTCGAAATCCATGTTGGCTTGGGTTGTGAAGGTCATTGGTCTCCATGAAATTGGTGACCTGACTCCTAATCACTCTCTCAAATACTTTTATGATGTGCGATGTTAGTGCAACTGGTCTATAATTCTTTGCCAATGCTTTGCTCCCTCCCTTGTGTAGAGGGGCTATGTTTGCTACTTTAAGTGCATCTGGTATCTCCCCCATGTCCAAGCTCTTCCTCCACACTATACTGAGTGCCTGTGCTACCGGCACTTTGCATTTCTTTATAAATATTGAATTCCATGAGTCAGGACCTGGGGCCGAGTTTTCAATTTCTCTTTCAAAATTTAGTGCGCTCGTGTTGATATCAGTTATATTTACAGGGGTTTGAATATCCCGCATAAAGAAATTATCTGGATCTTCCACTTTCATGTTGTTTATTGGAGTGCTAAACATGTCCTCATACTGCTTTTTTAGGATTTCACTAATTTCTTTGTCATCCTCCGTGTATGAACCTTCACTTGTACGAATAGGTCCAATACTGGCAGTGGTTTTTGCTTTTGATTTCGCATATGAGAAGAAATATTTTGGATTTTTCTATATTTCCTGAATTGCTTTCTGTTCTAACTGCCTTTCTTCAGTTTCATATGAGTGTTTCAATTTCCGCTCGATTTCTTCAATCTCCCTATTCCTCCCAGTGAATAAATGTTAATTGTAACTAAACGACAAGGGTCTTTCCAGCCATACCTTCACATAATCGTGTCTCTAGTATTAGACTCTGCCACATAATTGAAGCAGATTATATGCAGTTCTGGATACTTCTGGACTCCAACCAATTTCATAGTAATACACACTACTATAAATTTGGTATGAGATCCTCCTAGAGCTACCTTTACAGCTGCCATCAGCAGTTCGAAGAGCTCCACGACCCAGTGGATAATAGAGTGCCAAGGATTTAGTGCAGTTCTGACTGAGGTCACTTGTATTAGTAAGTAATTATCAAAAGAAGGCACCAAGCCGGGAAGGTTATGTAGCACCATCAAATGTGTGGAATAATCAAAGGACGCTAAATATCACTAAGGATGCTAATATGAGAACAGAAACGCACAAGGCGAACAACATCAAAAGTATTCGATTCGCCAAGAATTCTATTGAGGGACAAGTGACCACGAAGGACGGTCGGAAAGCAAGACACACGCTCGTCCTGGAAGTCAGGACAGTCAACAAGGATATGCACGACTGTAAGAGGGAAAAGGCAGTTGGACAATAAGGGGTGGGGCGGCGCTCCATTAAGTGTTCATGAGTTAAGTGTGTATGGTCAATAGGCAACCTTGCTAGAGCCGTTTCCCACCGATGGTTACAGTGGTAGGAGGAAGGCCACAAGCACACACTACTCTTAAGAGCACAGTTTGTTACCAGTAACAGAAGACCAACAACCCTGCGAACGGACAAGGATGGAGGAATGAATAATTGGGTAAAATTCGAAATAAGGAATACCTTTACGAGAGATGGGACAAGTGCAGATAGCTTCTTAGCAGCAGCATCCACATGCTCATTTAAGAGACACACCAATATGGTTGAGAACCCAGCAAAACTCCAGTCTTAAATCTACCAGAGATAAGAAACAGCCAATATTGAATCTTGACTACCACCGGATGGACTGGATTAAAGGACTCCAGAGCCATGAGGGCACTGCGAGAGTCAACTACAACCACAAAAGAGGATTTACAGCGAGAAAGCAGGAGACGAAGAGCATAGAGAAGAGCATAAAGTTCTGCCATGAAGTTGCTAGTCTCTGGAGGCAGGCGACACATATAGATGTGGTCAGGAAAAACAACAGAGTTGCCTACACCGTCAGCAGACTTAGACCCATCGGTGAAGATGGAAAATAAGCGGGAGTGTGAAGAAAAGTGTTCAAGGAAAAGGCGTTTCAGAACAATAGGAGGGGGTAAAAGCTTTAGTGAGGTGGGTCAGGGATTTATAAAATTTAGGAAGGGGGACCCTCCATAGGGGCAAGGACGGGACAACAAGGAGAAATATTGGTAATACTAACCGAAAGAGAATTTTGCAGGCAAGACAACCAGACAGAAGGGGGAGGTGGTGGAGGGGAACAAGAACTACAGGAGGAGTAAAATTCCAAGTACAGCATAAGCTAGAGTGAGGGTGTTGTAAGGACCACGCAAGGTAGCGAAGACTGTTGCGCTCACGGCAGTCCTGGAGAGACAAAGCCAGTGTCAACATACAAGCTGAGGGTAGGAGTCGTTTGAAAGACACCAGAGCTGAGGAGCAACCCAGTATGGTGCAAAAGATCAAGACAGTAAAGAGTTGAAGGAGAAGCAGACGAGTAAGCAGGGCAACCATAATCGAGTTTAGACAGTACAAGAGAGGAATGTAAAGAGAGGAGCGTGTGCCTATCTGCTCCCCAAGAAGTATGGGACAAAACCTTAAGTAGGTTAAGGGCCTTAGAGCATTCAACCTGAAGGTAAGTGATATGGGGGTGACCAAGACAAATGAGTGTCAAGATTAACCCCAAAAACTTAGCGGAATCTTTGTACACAAGGGGATGACCATAAAATGACAAAGAGGGACAAAGAACATCTTGCTTCTGAGTAAAAGTCATAGCACAAGTCTTAGTTGCAAAGAACTTGAAGCCATGATTGGTGGCCCATGACGACACAGCATCAATCACTAGTTGAAGCCGCCGTTGAAGGAAGGGCGAATCATCACCTCGACAGGAAAGGGTAAGATCGTCGACATAGAGAGCGGAGAAGATACCAGAAGAAAGGGAGGAAAGAAGACCATTGAGGTCAACCAGAAAAAGAGTAGTGCTCAGAACACTCCCTTGGGATACACCTTTGTATTGCCGGAAAGATGCAGCGAGAGTGGCATCAAGCCTCACTCTAAAGAAACGACGAGAGAGGAAGCTTTGGAGGAAGAGAGGGAGATTACCACGAAGGCCAAAAGATGAAGTTGGAACAGGATATGGTATCTAGAGGTGGTGTCGTAAGCCTTTTCCAGGTCAAAAAGGACAGCAACAACGAAGGTCATTGCAGCAAAAACAGGACGAATATAGACCTCCAAGCTCACCAAGACGTCAGTCGTGCTGTGGCACTCATGAAAACCTAATTGAGAAGAGGAGAGGTGGTGATAGTGTTCTAAGAACCACATCAGATGGACATTGACCGTGCATTCAAAGAGTTTGCAGACACAACTCATGAGGGCAATAGGGCAGAAGTCCTTAGGGGATGTCCCAGGAGACCCCGGTTTATGAATAGGGAGTACAACAGCATCGAGCCAGTCCTCAGGAACTGACGACGACTCCCAAACCCGGTTATACAGATTCAGTAAAAACTGAGACGCGCATGGAAGGAGACGGTGAAGCATCTCATAATGAATGTCATCTGAGTCCGCTGCCATAGAACAGCAGAGGGCCAGGGCAGACTGGCATTCAGAGAGAGAGAGAAGGGATCGTTATAAGGAAGTCAGAGATGAGTGCGGAAATCTAAGGGATGAGATTCAAGAACGGGCTTACGAAGAAGGAAGGCGTGAGGAAGATGAGAACCGAAGCAAATAGTCGAAAAGTGGGAACCCAGTTCGGTTGCGACCAGCATAGGGTCCACCACAAGAGTACCACAGAGGTGAAGGATTGGCGAGACATCTGGAACGAACTTACCTGCTATCTTGTGGATTTTCTTCCAGCTCTGCGGCAGAGGAATATTGAACGTAATAGTGGAAACATAAGATTTCCAACTCTCACTTTTAGCTGTACAGATGGTCCTATGGGTCATCACACTTGCCTTCCGAAAAAATAAAAGAATCAGCCGTCTACCGGCGTCGGTGTTTCTTCCAAAATGCACGCTTACAGCGGACAGCCCGAGCACAGTCCGCATTCCACCAGGGAATGCACTTCCGCGTGCCCTGGGAGGAATAGAGCAGAGGGCAGCATTGAAGAGTGTCGTGAAAAAGGAGGGTACGAGGGAAAGGCAGAGTGGAGATGTCGGAGAGAGTAGCATAGAGGGTGAATAGACTCCAGGCACCCTTGGCAAACTGCCACCTAGGGAAGGAGAGGGGAGGGTGAAAAGAGAAAAAGGTAACAAGGATGGGAAAATGGTCACTGTTATGGAGGTCATCAAGAACCCGATACATGAAATTTAAGTAAAGAAATGACAAGCAGAGAGAGAAAGATCAAGACAGGAAAGGGTGCGAGTTCGAGAGTCCACATGAGTGGGTTCACCAGAATTCAGAAGAGATAGGAAGAAGAGAAGACGAACGGTTTGAGAAGGCGGCCTCAGATGTTTGTCAGAATATCACCCCAGAGGGTATGTCGACAGTTGAAATCACCCAACAGGAGCACAGGCATTGGCAAGGAGTCCAGTAGGTGCTTAAGATCATGAAGAGAAAGTGGGACTTTGGGGGGAGATACATGGAAGAGACTTTATGCCATTTACTCACAAAGACACGGGCAGCAGAACATTAGATAGGCAATTGAAAAAGTAGAGGAACTGAATGTCAGTACAAATCAAGAGAGCAAGTGGTGAAAACTGTGTAATCAGAAGTTGGAGTTCATGGAAGGTAGCATAAAATCCACGAATATTCCATTGAAGAATAGACATTGTCAAAAAGAGAAAGGACAGCAACAGAGAACAGTGAAGAAATAAAGGTAAAGAAGAACAGAGCACATTAAATAAGCTCAGGATCAGGGTCAGCAAAATCAGGGTTTGGGGGCATAGGTAAACTGAGTAAGGATGGAGTATAGCGAGCAGGAGGACAGACCAGAGGCGGATGGACAGGGTCCGGAGGAGACAACCGAGAGGGGCAGTCAAGGACAGCGGGAAAAAGGGATGAGGGGGCAGTAACCGGGGAGCACACCTCAGCAAGGGCAGCAACCAAGAGGGAATCAGAGGCTAAAGAAACCTCCATAACTGGAACAGAGGACCCGATGTGAAATGGGAGGGGCGTAGCGATAGAGTCAGAGGTGGGGGGCGAGGAAGAAAGCGATGCCTTCTTACCAGCCAGGGAGGAGGAAGGAGAGGAGCCAGGCTTACGTTTCTGACTCAAAGAGACAGGCGTTCCAGCAACAATGTACTTGGCGACAGACTCAATTGTCTCAACAGGAGAAGAAGAACGGGAGCGAACAACATGAAGATTGCTAGGAGGATGATGGACAACAGCCTGGACAGACAGGCGGCATGGAGGGCCAAGAGACTGGGTGGAGGGTTTGGAAGAAGGATCGGGGGAAGATAGGAAAAAAGACACAGGAGACATGGCAGACTGGGCAGGAAGGGGAAAAACCACAGATGGAGAACCAGGAGGGGGACCCTTCGGGGACAGAACCTAAAGGAACAGGGGGAGGAGGCAGTGGGCATGTCCGGGTCTAAGGCCTGGAAACGGTTGTGAGACTGAGTAAGGTGGGAAGGACGAGGAGAGGTAGAAAGCAACACGCAAGCATAAGATATGCCAGTGAAAGGGTTGAGACGGCAGACTTGGTGTCTCGCTTCAGGAAAAGACAAATAATCCCGGTGTTCCAGGTTGAGGACGGCTTCCTCAAGTTGTAGTGTATACACGCGCAGGAGAAGATAGGGTGGGCCTACCCGCAATTGAGGAAGCAAGCCTGGGGAGAAGAGCACTCTGTCTCAGTGTAACACCACTGTTGAAACACCACTCTAACATGTATATACTAAACTAATAATGAAAATATTACTTCTACTTATCCTGAGTAACACTTCCTATTGGTTGAAGGAAATGCTACACAGGACAAAAAACGCTGCCACCATCTGCCTTGACCATTGAGACTATATCAAGCAACGAGGCAAGAAACATTGCTTGACTTGGAGAGTACTTTCTATAATTGTCATTAATTAAGGGACGGTTGTCAGTCAACTATATCCAAAAGGCTAAGAGGATTCAACAATTGACATAGATGGGAAATTTAACACGAGTTTATTGAGACCAAAATTATGCTAATCACCACTTATAAATCCTACTCTAACACTGGCCAAGAGTTAAGAAATTTAGACATGGAACAAAACCTCAGAGATCACACACATTACCTTAAGACCTCTGTCTCTCCATCCGGTGGATTCACTCTGTCTCTCCCTGAGATGTTCTTCACAGACCCTCTCTCGACCCCGGTGTCCCGCACTCTGTCTAACTCTCTACAGGACCTCTATATACAACCACAACAGGGGGGGGAGGGGGAGATTTGCTGTTGCTACCTACACCAAAAATGCAAGGGAGTCGGGCCACACGTGCACAAACACTTAAGAATTTTCAATTAAGCTTGTTTGACATTCACCATACACTCTTCAAGAAAAAAAAAGTTATAAATTATGTGTGTGACTGACCTTTGACCTGGCTAAAAGGGGGGGGGGGAGATCCATGGATGTTTACACATAAGAATCTGGGGTCTAATTTCATTGCAATGTTTGACAAGAGTATCATGAAATATTACATACTTGAAACTGACTAAGACTAACCCAGGAATTTTTTAATCAACATACAAGATAATCCGGAGGTCATCTGGGCTAACCTCTTGGAGAAGGCTTCCCTGGGTGAGAACTCTAGGGGAGAAGGTCATGGGTGTTACATCAGATCGACCTGCGTCCCCACACATGGGGCATAGAGTTCGTACTTGTGCATTTGAGGGCACCATGCCCAAACTTCCAGCACTTATTACAAAGTCTAGGAGAAGGAATGTACTCCTGAATGGAGCATCTGGCACCAGCAAAAGTTATAGAGGGCGAAAGGGTCCTACTATCAAAGGTAATTTTCACAACTCGAAGGGGCTGATGGAGGCGACCATGAAGGGAAGTCGAGTGAACCTGTCCACCTGGAGGACAGAATGGCCTTGTGCTTCTAGCATATGTTTAATATGTTTAATATCCTTGTGGCAGTCTTTTAGGTCCCTAACACCAGATGCAACATAGTGTGGGAGGAGAACAGTGCCAACACTGGCATTTAACCAAGCGTTTTTGGAGACCTGAACAGGGGTCTACCCAATGCAGGACAATGCGGGTAGCTGCATCCTAAGAAGCAGCAGCGACGAATTGTGTACCGAGACGAGTGGGGTAAAAAGTAGCAGAGGCATCTACCGAATCAACAAGGTGTTTATGGAGGGAGAAATCGTTAGGTGTAGAATCCATATGCTTGAGATCAAAGTATTTAGCCCACGTAACGCACCAAACAAGGCGTGGTATGTATTAGTATGGGAAGGGATCGTGCGAGTGCATCAGTGGCGAGGACGGCATTGAGAAACCCCAGAGAGAGAGAGAGGGGTTAAAAGGCACAGTAGTCACAATGAGAGACAGAGCCGTGCCAAGAGACGAGGAGGTCACCACTGGGGGTTTGGGGCTCGATCCTACCACAGAGGAGGGAGGGGAGTGAGGGGAGTAGTCTAGTCTGGGCCCATTGTAGCGGTAGCTACAGAGCCTGGTCTTCCAACACAGTCCAACTCAGGGGCTTAGTTGCCCACCCCACGAGCCTGAGAATTTATAAGAGCATCATTATTCAGCAACATAGAAACTAGGAGATAATACTCCTCATAATAACTCATATCGTAACTCATATTAGGTAATTCACAAATGAGACCCCCACACCTACCATAGGAGCCACAATTAGAGGATAGGACAACCAACAAGAAACAGGCAAGGGACCCCCCCAAGGGTGCGTCGTGAGTATAGCCCCACAATCGCCACCTTAAGAACCGTCAGTCCGTCGAG